>OY757928.1:30265055-30310055 GCA_963585895.1 Sepioteuthis lessoniana | reverse complement strand
AATAATTTTTTTATATTAATGATGACACATTTTTCCCCAACTTTTCTGGGTTTTTTTTATTACCAATAATCACAAAGGTTTGTTAATCTCTATAATCAAAAAAAAATAATTAAAAAAAAAAAGATTCCTAATATGGCTAGTTAACCATCCTTACCAAGTTTCAAATCTCTCCAGGATTGGCTACATAAGTGGTATTTCTATGGTAAGTCTTTATCTAGAGAAGTACATAAGTTATGTTCTATTTTGAGCATATGTTGGATGAGGTGTTAGTACTTTTGAATGTCTACTATTGACAAATAACTACTAACAGTTGATACAAGTTTTACACATTCTAAATTTGCCTTTCACAAGTGGGATTAAGACCTGATATTTTTTTCTTTAAATTTGTTTTACAGAAAGTACGGAAAATATACAATAAATGTCCATCAGAAAAAGTACAGGGAGAATTAAATGAGAAAGAAAAAACAGTACGCACTCTGGAAAACCAGCTGCGACAGATGACTGGAGAATACCAGGTAAGAAACTATTCATGTTTAATGCTCCTGAATCATTATTACCAGATAATGGCTTATTGCTCACTTCTATAGGCAGTAAAGCAATTTCTGTCAAAGGTCTGATGGCTTCCAAAAACTTTTTTTTTTTTTTTTTTTTTTTTTTTTGTTGGATTTATTTATTTATTTATTTATTTATTTTTGCACTCATACTTAATCCTAAATTTTAGAATTTTATTAAAAAATGAGTTGAAGAACTTTTTCTGTCGTAGTAAAAACTTATATTAAAATATTTAATTCCAGTTATATGAAATAAGGTTACGATTAAATGTTTTAACTTTCTTGAGAGATAATTTCTATAGCATTACTTTAAAAACCAAAAAAATATTCACATATCAATTAATATTTTATGAAATGAATATGGCTTCTGTCCAGTGAAAGTTCAAGCAATTGTCATAACTTAGCAGTTAATAGTGTAATAGTAAGAAAACTATACTACTACTTATGCTTATGTTCACAACTAGGAATAATTGTTAACATAGAATAGCTGTTGACATTTAGGCAAAATGTTTGTTTTAGTTATCAATTAATAATTTAAATAAGATTTGGGTGCCCCATACTTCTGGCCTTGTACTAAATTATGTTAAACTTAGTAAATGACGCTTCAAATTAGATAATGTTTTGTGTACTAGAATATACAGAAGTGTTTATATTAAAAGCAGTTGAAAAAATTTTGGTTATTTTCAAATCATGTTGATTTCAAGCTTTTATTTTAATAAAATATTGGTAGACATTCTATCATTCCAAAGAATCTATCCAGAAACAACACAATCAGCTGGGGCTGTAGAATATGCTGATTACATCTTTGCAGAAAGTTAAGACCCTACTACAAAGAGTGTTCTGGATATGACATTAAACCATCTGATGGTGAGGCTCTAGTTCTGGAGCTTTGGGGAATGTGAATTACCCTTTTATTGCCATTACTCCCTAATCCACCATGACCTGGAGTGGTAGTGTTTAACCATTTAACTGCGAGCAAACTAATGACTAAAGTTAAATTGAATTGTTAATGTTAGATAGTAGTACTTGAAACCATTTAACTGTGCACAGACAAATAATTAATTATGAATACAATTATTTGTGTTAGATAAGAATACTTGAAATCATGCAAACAATTGATTGATATTAAATATAATTATTAGTGTTGGATAGCAATACTTGAAACCGTTTAACTGTTTGCAAACAAATAAGTCTGGCTCATTTAAAAATATTACCTACAGACTATTTGTTAACAAATCATATATATATATATATATATATATATATATATATATATATATATATATATATATACAATAAATATGTATAAAGAGGATTTCTCATTAAATAACCTACAAGGGTTGATGATACCATAAAACTCAACCAACCAACCTATTCAGAAATACAAACCTGTTAATTTGCTTTTCTCAACCTACACTTTTTTTCTGTGCCTACACTTAACATGGTTGAAAACCAGAAAGAAACTGAGCAATAAAACAATTGTAATGATACCTGAAGTTTGGTCTTAATTTTCTTTTAGTCAAAATTAGATATGTATTAGAATTTTTATGAGCAATACATTCATGTGTAAAGCTCTGTATTTACTTAGCTTTAATTTAATAAAATTTTGAACAGAACCTATATGAAAATATTTGAATTGTTCCATATTGTATTTAGGAAAATACATAAATAGGAAAGTGGAATTATTTCCAGATGGTTTGAATTAGAGAAATATGTTTCTTTACAGTAACTATTTACAGACTGTTTTCACTATTCTTGTACTTTATCAACATTATTAATAGGAAATTATCAAATTATATATGTATTTTTCCTATCACAGGCTGACTATACAGGATTGGGATTACCAGAGACATTGTCACACCGGGTATGTATTGACCTTACATGACCTTTATTCTGCTGTTGCCAGATACACAAGCCATAAGTTCCTGCAAGCACCTGACTAAAAGATTTAGTAAATAACTGAAGTCAAAGACAGACATTTTAAAACAAATTTATTTTTTGAAACTTAATATTTTACTTGCAATATCTAATATTATCAATGCCCTTTAAAAATACATTAAGAAGTCTGATAATTCAGATATTTTTTTTTAAATTTATGAATGATTTTTTTCTCAGATGATTTCATATGTTTACTTTTAGATCTTTTAAAAAAACTGTTTTTTCAAAAAATAATTATTAAAAACAATTCATTATGAATATTTGAATGTTTAAGTTCTTGACTTTTGAAAACCTGCTGTTGTTGACCCTAAAAACACTTTCATAAAGTATTCTGAAGCCTTTTGCTCATTGATTGTTTTAATCATTTGACAAAAGCAATCAAATTACTGCTTCTTACATGTTTATGACTTTTAAGCAGTATCAAGGATATTACATTTAAACATAGAATTTTGGTGGTAAGCAAAAAGAAAAAAAAAGCTTGCCCAAGGTTTGCATGGCCACTCTTATGCTGATAGCTTGGTTAACTATATTAATAATATGGTTGTTAATAGAAACAACAGGCTTACCTGATGGAGCATGCCAAATGCTCCAGGTAGGCTTCTGTTTACTTGACCAATTTTTCTTTTTACTCAAGTTTTTATGTTGGGAAGGATGTTTCTCCAACAATCCAAGCTGTATTTTTTTTCTGTAGAAGTAAGAATATGAATTAAGTCTTTATTTAAAAAAAAAGAAGCTTTTTCCTTTCTCCTCCACCCAGCTAGTAACTAACCTCTGTCAGTCATATTTTACTGTAAAATGTCTTTTTTGTCTTCATCTTATTCCCAGCGCATGGCAATTATTTTGTGCTCTCCGGCAACATTACTGAAGAATGCTAATATTTTGGCTACAACTTTTTGTTTCCCCATTTTCCTGTTCCCGCTTCCATCTTGTTTCCTCTTGCTACCCATTTCTGTTGGCATGGTAAACCATTTCTCTTCTCCATTACCTCATACTATACCTTCCTCGAACATGTAGCAGACCCCTATGATGTATTTCTTAGTATCTATTTGTTTGCTGTGTGTTTGTGTTTATTGGATAAAGTGTATTTTTTGTGCCTAAACCTGATATTGTCAAAGCAACAGATTTACAAATAAGGTTTTGTTCTTTGGTCAGGGTAGACTGTTTTGTTTATCTAAAAAGTCAAATATCTAAAATGAAAGAGCTCTCATATCCATTTTCTCCTGAAAAAAATATATACACAATGATGTTCTAAAATATATATGTAATAACTAAGACTAAATTTCCCCTCTTAAATCTCTAACAATACATATACAGTTTTTGTTTTAATAAATTGGCCGATATGAAACTGTAGGTATAGCACAAAAGGAGAAAAGATTTTACATACTCTTAGAATAATGAATTCTCCATTATCTACTCTTTTTCACTAAGGGAACTTAGTACCAGCAAAATAATACAACATGATGCTTTCTAATATTACTGCTTTGCACTAGAATTCTATCCATATAGTTTGTTTTTGTTTTGTTTTTTTGTTTATCTAAAAGTTTTTTTATTATTTAGAAGTATTCTTGACTGATATAATATCCGCTTTCCCTGGTTGTGAAAGATTACAAGTTTTCAGTAACATATTTGAACAGGATGTTATACATGTTCAGTTACTAAGTTATATTTTATTTTGTAAAAATAAAATAATTTGTTAAAATGTTCATGGACAATTTTTCTTATGATAACCATCAGAAATAGATTGTTATTCTGCTTGTCTTGTATCTAAATAGTTGACACAATAACAGCTTATTTTTCTGACACTGTTCTTGGGTCCATTATTACAATAAGCAACTTTCATAAAATAGCATCTTAAACTAGTCTGCATTTCTTAATTCACAATACTATCTTTGAGTACTTTGATGTCTTTATAAAGGTAACATTTTATTTTCTAATAAAGTTGAATTTTTGTCAAATCTTTAGATGTGTTATCAGTATCCAATAGATTCTGCATTTACCAAAATTTCACATGGAGTATGGACCAGCAAAAAAATCACCTATTCAGAAATCAATCTTTAGTGCTGCTACTCTGAAAGTTCAACTCTTCTTTGTCAGCAGTAGTAATTTTGACGACAGTTGCTTAAATCCCTGTAGGTTTAAAGATTTTGTTTTGAAACCACTAATTTAGCAAACGGCTAATTATTCATTCAGCTTTATCTTAAATTCTGTTCTTGTTTTCTGTAAGATGTATATAATTCTTAGCCAACTAGTTACTGGCATATGTCGGTTTGTGAGTATAGCACATTATTTCCTAAAGCCTATTTCTTATTATTTAAACCAGAGTCAATTTTACCTATGTCTAGAATTTGTAATATGTATAAAATCTATGATCTAATTCTTATCTAAATAGGTATTTTGTAATATTTTAAATCATAGCATATTTTTATTTGTATTAACAATTAATTTTTTTGTTATGTTTTTTGAACATTTTTTTTTAAAGAAAAGATTGTTTTTCAAATATCACCTTACTTTTAAAATGTTGATCTATTTCAACTTGACTCAGTTATTCAAGAGAATTTCACTTATATGTAACTGATACAATACCATGACACAAAAGGAGAATGACAAACCAACTGGATAGTCTTTTTGCCTCTCATAAGTACTTGTCTCTAATTTAAACTCTTGATCACAATTTGACTAATAGGATGAGTAAACTGTAACTTTATTTTCTACACTAGCAACAAGTTAGTCTTATAATAGTCGAATAATTAATAAAACTACATCAATCAGTGTATATCTACAAAAACTCTTTTTTTCCCCCCCACTAAAGAATTGAGGTAATTTGACAAATTAAATGCAAAAGTTTTCAAAAGAAGTTCTCAATTTATTATTCAGTTTTGTAATAACATAATAAAATTGGTCTATATGCAAATTAAGTTCAGGTGTGTTAAAAATCGCATTATAAACTTTTTATAGAGTTATAAAGCAAAATCAGGGTTTTTTGTTATTTTCTTTTATTATCATGTTGTTTTTTTTTTTTTTATGTATTTGATTTTTTTTCTTTAGTCTGTTCTTGAGTATTTGTGATGTGTATTTATTTGATTGTTGAATAATGTGCTTTTTTCCTTCTGTTTATCTGTCTGTATCAATGACCTCTGAACAGCTGCCAGGGGGGTCCAAACACATTAAACACGGCTCCGTTCCAGCCTCCATCTACAAAACAAGAGATGTAGTCGACGTTCGGGACATCAGTGTGTCTCGCTCAAAGTCGGATGCATCCAGCAAACACAGCCAGGTTGCTGCTGGAGGAGGCTCTGACCCCAGCTACCCCCTGCTCCCATCTGGATATCACCAAAGAGACTTCATCAAGGAGGTATCTATGAACCATCTACACCTCGTCAATGCTACCATCAACATCATGTGGTCACGGATTTATTCCTATTGTCATGTGGTCAATCATTCAGACTATTCTCTGCTTGCTGTTATTAGTGTTCTCCCATAAAAGCCTAAAGATTTTTGGTTTCATTTTCTCTTAGCAGGTCATGAGAATGTACTTCTTTTAGCTTCAAGTTGGTGATCCTGCTACCACCAAACTACTACTTTTATTTTTCAGTTTATTTCATATATTTCCTAATTATAACCTGCAAGAATATTATGAAGCTCTTTATTTGAATTAGGAACAACAAATCTTTAAAACACAAAATTATACTTTGTTATATATGAAAAACGGGATAAAATCAATTAAAAACTGTTGACCTTGTGATAGCTAAAAATAAACTTTCCTAGTTTTGTATTAAGAAAATTAACAGCAGCTTCAAAAATATGTTATATCTTATTTAAAGTACTGAAACAATCTAAGAAATATGTTGCTGCATAATCTTATCTAGTGCATAGAATTAGTCATTTCAAGGCACCATCTAATAATTAGATCTGCTGTATGAAATATCTGTTTCTTAGAGCATTTTTTTTTTCTACTTCAAATTCTTCATAGATTTTTTAAAAAACTTGTCCCTTATATAGAACTTTAGCAGAATGTTTATATCATTGCCCACTTGTCCTTAAGTTATCCTCTGATTTTTTTTAAAAAATGAGTCTCAGGATCGTATAAATATGTATAGAAACTGCATATAACATGATTTATTTATGTAGTTGTAAATGATTTCAGTCGAGAAACAGACATTTTCTGTACTTATCTGACATGCTAAAACTAACAGTACTACTATCAAGCAAAATCTGCTAAAAAAGACAATCAATGTTGCTCTTTTGCTTCATTTGAGGAGTGTCTGTGAAGAAAGTGACCAATGTAAAGTCACTGTTGACCTATAGTTAGACTTGCTTTTATTCAGCTTTATTCTTAATTTTTACACTGCACTGTAATCACCAGCTTCTATTGTTGCAAATATTTTCTATTTATGTCAGTTGCACATAGATCATGAGAAAAAAGTGACAATCTCAACTCAGACATTTAATTAACCTTTTTTGCTTAGCTGCAGCATTTGATACAAAATGCCTCCTATTTATTGAAGGCTTTTTCCTTTTAAGAATAAATAACTTATTGTCTCCTGTGGTTCACTAATGACAAATTACACTACTGATAAACAAGTTAGTTTGGTTTAAAAAGAAAAATGAAATTTGCTTAATCATAAGCCATTAACAGTATTTTTTTTTTTTTTAAATTATTTATTCAAACATCTTTTCAATACAAGGCATTACACCTGGGAGAACACTATAGACTTGTTCATTAAAGAGAAAGTAACCATGTTTGCAGTTAAGCTGTTTAAACCGATTGACTAATCTTGACCAGTAAGCCACTAACATCTACTGACAATCCACATGGTCAGCTCAAACTTGGCTTCTGCTATTAAGCACTTTTCTCTCTTTGCTATTAACCTTTGACTCTTTTCACTTTCATTTCCTTTCTGTTGTTTCTTCACTATTTAGTTGATTTGCATTATATGAATGTTGTATTTTTATTTCTATTTTATTACATTAAAAATAAGAATCATTGAATGATTGCTATGTTTTTAATGAAAAAAAAAAATTCAGGCCTGATAAGTATAAAACCTTTGTGCAAACCTTTATCTTTATTTTACTTCTAATTTCATTATTTAAATTACCCTGCTTAGTAATAAATAAATTTTGAAATAGTTTTATGAATAATGATTAAAAGAGTCTTCCTAAAAGTGTTTGTCTCTTAAGTTAATTCTTTAGATAAGTTTTCTTCACTGAAACACCAGAATGAGGTAAAGAAAATATGTCCAAAAGATACCTTGTGCATGTATTCTTGGCTGCATTAATACTTCTATGGATTTTGAATCTATATTTTAATTTGAAAAAATATTTTGAAAATAACATGATATAGTGAAATTTATGCCCTGTAGATTATGGTCCTGATAAGGATTTGAGTCATTCCTAACATAGAATAGGTGCCTTAAAAGGTAAGGGTCAATAATTCTGATATTACTTGATTAGCAAAAACAAATCATACTAAATAATTTCATGCCAACTTGAGAACAATGGTTCTCAACTATTTTTGCTGATAGCATCTTCTGACTTGTATTTTACATTGGTTAGCCCCTTTCATGACCATTATTCAAAAATATATGTATTCTATTATTCACATTTATTTTAAGATACATATGAATTGCAGCTACTCCTATGGCCCTGCATATATCTCATTTATTTCATGTGACATTGCCCTTGGGAGAGAACCAATATTCTATAAGAGAAAAAGAATCTTGCCTGAACTCTGTTGGAATTCATGATCCAGCTGTTTAAGCAATGATCTCATGTTTTGTAAGCAGATAATAAATGTTTACTATGAAGCAACAGACAATGCAATTTGTTGCTAAATTATTAACTACACTGCATAATGCCTTAAAAATAGTTTTCAGTGTCATAATCACATTAACTCAGCTGAGCCAAATATTATGAGTCAGTAGATTGCTTTAGGATTCTTGCTAAAGATAAATGGATTTTTTCTTGCTAGGGATTTTGTTTATGCTTCATTGTCTCATTATCTCAATTTCTCTTGATTTTCTTTTTTAAATTTCTGATACCACTTGTCATAGTTCCTGTCTCAGCTTGCACTGCCTTAATCCCTTTTTAGAATTGTGTGCTCTATAGCATCATCAAGAGCAAAACTGTAATCTGCTTTTCATTTCCTAATGACTGAACTCTTAATGTCCTTTTGTTAAAGTTCAGTCTTCTCCTTTTTCTGCATAATTGATTTTTTAAAGAATTTTAAAAGTATCTTTAAAACTGTATTCTGAACACAAAATTTCGCTTTTGTGTTCAGATAAAACTTTATTTTACAAAAAGACCCACCACCTCTTTATTGAATTTAATATATAATTTAATGATGAAACAAAATCTTTTTAATTATCAAATTACTGTCTTAATTTTAGCAAATTTAATTTGAATTATTATAAAGTTTAATATAAGCTATTATAATTTCTGGACATGTTTAATTTTAACAATGCAACTATATTTTACTATTATACATTGATTCATTCAGACTTGATTTTTGCATCTTTGATACTTTTATCACAGCCTATCACTTGCTGTACCTTCTGTACCTACTACTTGGGTGTTTGTCATATTCAATAACCTTTCAAGAATATCAAATAAACCCTTTAATCCATAAAATCATGAGCATAGTGTCTTTCTGAATAAATTTCATAATTTTATCCCTTATGATTTCGATCTGCCTTTCCACTGAGCCAGTGTATATTTTTGCACTACCTGAACCAGGGATCGAACTTTCAGGGAACCAGATAAGCATTACTAAAGCTTTTATACTCTTTACTATATCTTACAATACTCTGTTTTTTTTTCTCCACTGGGTTCATATTTATCCTTCTGATTCTCATTCTCTCATGTCCCCTGTCTATTATTTAGACTGGGTTCTATAGAGATGGCACCTTTTCTCCTCATATATAATTTCAAAGACTCTCTACAGATTACAGCTTTTTGATTGTCCTTAAACTTTATTTTTTTAATGGGCAACTAGTCTAACCTTTATATTTTAAGCTACAACTACATGGAACATTATACAGTTGTTTTTTTTTTCAATAGATATTTAACTCTGGGCTATCTGCATAGAATACAGCTACTATCATAGTATTGTACTGACTGCAGATTTATTGAATATTCTGATACACCTTTAAACCTCAGGTAGCAAGGCTTTAGCTAGTTTGAAATTGCCTTTCAATTGGGAATTGTAGATATATTTACTACTTCATCATTTTTTTGAATATCCTTTGCTAAGTATCTCTTGTTAGTACATGTCTAGGTTGCTATTTATGCATTCTGTTCAGTTTTAGAGACAGTAGATGTGACCCCTTGCTTTATACTGCATGGGTGGCAGGAATTGAAGTTCAAAAAAGTTTGGTAAATGCCAATTTAGGCTTACAGATGTCTTGAACACTTGTTCTATATGAGTTACTAGTATATTCTATAAGTCCAATCTATTTTTTTCCATAATGAACTATCTTGAAGGTATTATAGTTCACATGACCAAACCATATGTATTCACTTTCCTGGTAATATTCAAGTATAAAAGTGTCATCTATCCCAGTCAGGTGATTGGCCTCTCTGGTATCATTCTGAAGAGGATTTCCACAAAGTACTCATGTTCCTCATGTCAAGGAACAATGGCAATCCCTTAGTCATATATTTGAGTTGTTTATCTGGATACTGGTACATTTGCCACATAGTAAGTTGGATTCTAGTTTATCTCAAACCAATTATGAAAGCCTTGTCCTTCCTGAACTGGCTCACAACATCAAAGTTCATCATTTGTGGAGACTACATAGGAGTATTTTTGTTTTGTTTTTGATAAAGACTTGATTTTCAGTAGATTTGACTATCTATTTTGAGTTTCAGCAACTGAAAGTTGAACTTACAGAATCAATGTATTTTAGTAAAAAGATCTGTTTTCAGAAATTCAGACTAAAACAACCATATTTTAGTAATATATTAATAGCATTCTTTTATGTCTAATAAATATGTATTTTTTTTCTTATTTTTAATACATAAACTAATTATAACTAAGATATAATCTGTAAATTTGTATTTTAAGTTTGTTCATGTTCATAAATTAAACTAAAAATATCAACTAGAGGCCTGCATTTTTTTTTACTCAATATTAACAATACATTGATTCAAAATTTAATAGTGGAAACTTTTTAATGATTTTGACTTTTTTTTCTGAGTATTTTCCTTTTGTCTCAATCAGTTAAAACAAAACATTTATGTTAGATGTTATTTGAAGAAGAAAAAATTTATATAGATTTGAACTTTTTTTATATTGTTTTAATTTATATACCATTCTATCGAATAAACTTTTGCTATATGTATATCTACTATTTTTCAATCAAGTAGTATTTGTTATTTTTATAAACTAGTATTTATTTTTTTAACTTTTTCTACTTATAATATTTATAAAAGATATAGGTTTTGTGAACAATTTAATCTCATGATTTTGCATTAACTACTCAAAAAAAATGAGAATTATTACTTGAGAGTCTGTTGTTATTGTTCCCAGCATGCTACTTCCTAAACATGTTTTCCCTCCAACTGCAATATTTTTGCATGTTACATTTACCATATTTACCTTTTATTTCATGTAGTTAATTGCATTTGACTATGACTTATTCTCCTTCAACATTTACTTATCATCCATTATTTGTATCAAATCCTTTTTATCCTATTTTTCATTTCTCATATTTTTACTTTCCTTTTTGACTTCCAACATTTCAGATGATTTTGCATAATGGTGTAAGTATATTAAGTTAGGTTATGTTTAAAAATAAATGAATCTATAAATGAGTACAGGCAGCTGTTTAGATGATTACATCTTGAGCAGTAGTTAAATGTCATTCAAAAAAAGGTACACATTCTTTTTTATTTTCTTCATATAACAGATATTTATTAAGACAGTTTACTATGGGCAAATGATAGCTATAAGTAATATTATCTGATGTTACCTAAATATAATTTATTTTCTATTTGCATATTAAGAAAATACTTGGGCTCTTTGTGTTTTTATCAAAGGATCATTCTTTACTTGTCAAAAATTTGATAGCATTGAAGATTTGAAGTGTTAACAATATTTTTTACTAACTTGGTTTGATTGAATTTGGCAGGGATTGCCTAAATTAATACACCTTCAGTAAGTAAAATATCTATCAATATCTAGTAGGAATATAAATAGTTTCTTTTATCCATTTTTATGCATATATTGTTGCTTGTCATTACCTTTTTATTATGGCTTTATTTGATACAGTTGACCATGTATCAAGTAGTAACTTATTTTTAAATATTGTTTTTTCTAATTTGAATTTCAAAGTAAATATTACAAAAATTAAGTGGCTGTAGTTATTTTGATAAATATTTAATTTATCAAGATATTGAAAAATTATTGGGCAATTTATGTGACATAGTTTTAAATTTTTCCGTCATAAAATAATATTTTTGAAAATAAATCTATGAAATGAACAGATTATAAATGTTTTCTTGTTCATGAATTTTTACAGATATTTTTTAAGGTTAATTTTTAGTATTTTACATATATAAGTAATATTTTCTCATATAGGTCAAACTAATTTTTTCCTACTTGTAGGGATAATACATTTAATTATATTTGCTTTTACTTGTTTCATGAAATAATTGAGTTACTTGTTGCTTAGATCATATTCATATAAACATTCCAGACAAGTATTTTGCCAAAAGCAAAGCATTACTGGTATAATTAAACTAATAAAAATCCACTTGGTCAATATTATTCATAAGGTCAGTGTGTGTGTGTGTGTGTGTGTGTATAAGAGAGAAATGGAAATAGATCTGACAGTATGTAAATATAAAAATATGAAGAAAAAAAAACAAATATTCAGATGTATTTATTTATAATATGACAATGTTTTTTTGTTTTTTTTTGTTTTACCATCTTAATTTTAAAAAATTATTTTATGATAAAGCTTCAGTTTTTATGATTCTTGTGCCTTCCTCGTTGTTTTAGAAGAGTTTGTAACTGTTTGGATTTCAAGGTTTTAGATTTTTTTTATGATTTATAGTTGAATATATCTATGCAATAGATTATTATTGGAAAAATTGTAATTAAAATTGCTTAGGAAACTTTTTTGTTTGTGAGTTTTAAAAGCTTTTATTTTAGCATGTTTAAAAGATTTGGGTTGTTGAAATTGTGCATAGGAATTTTTCATATAATCAAGTTCATCATCTAAAAATTTGGGGCTACAAATTCTTAGGGCTCTAAGTTAAAAACCTATGATTATTCCATTCTTTATTTCAGTGTTATGATGTGAGTAAAAATTGATATGGCTATTTCTTTTAGTGAATTTATGATAAACTTGAAATTCTAATTCATTATTATTTATCAATAACATATCTGGGAAAGGTAAAGTGTTGTTATTTACTTTTTTTAACTTGTATGATAATACCAAAAACCAAAATTTTAAATGTTGACATATTATCATATGTAAATAAATGGATCATTTGGGGTTTGGGGGGGGGTGTATGTATAATGAAAAAACAGTCTTCAGAGGATGATTTTGTTTATAGTTTGAATTTGCCAACATTAAATGTTTCAGGTTTTTAAGTGTGAAAACCTTAAACCTTCATCAGGGTGTATGAATTGTTAAATGAAATGAAAAAAATGAGAAAGTTTTAAACATTCTATTTTCATTGGTGGTGTTCAGTTTCAAATCTCTGATGTAATTAGTGTTGAAAAATTTATTAGAAAATGTATTTCCTTTAAAAAAAATAAAAACGTTTATATCACATCTACCTTCATATTTATTTATGTTCATATCCACCTATTTTAAACATTCCATAACACAATTTCAATCTGCTTGATCCATTTATCTCTTTATTTAAGTATAAACAATGAAGCTAAATTATTTAAAATAAGAATTTTGTAACTTTTTAGCACTAATTTGATTGAATAATGAAATGAATTGAAAAAGCCAGGCCTCTGTATTTAAAATGATACTAGATTCAACAATTTTACAGCATTTTTTATGTTTATATGTGGTGCATTCAATAAGTTTCCGGACTTTTTTTTGTACAGGCATTTAAAATTGTTGTAGACTCTTGAAAATTCACTATGTTATTGCTATACATCTTACGAGATGACTGACCAATTTTTTATGATTTCAGCTTCTAATGAACAGCTACAGCAGGAATTAAAATACACTCTACTAAATCCTGATTATCACAGCTGGTGAATTTCAAAAATGCAATCTGACACTTTAGAAGAATGATATGCAATAAAATTCTGTTTTAAACTTGGAAAAAATGCCACAGAAACATGGAATGCTTCAGACTGCTTTTCAACCATCTTGCATGAATCAAGCATCAGTTTTTGAGTGGCATAAGAGATTCAAGGAAGGCAGGGAGTCTGTGAGGGATGATGAGAGGTGTGGGAGGAGTAAGGCAGTCAATACACCAGAGTTGATTGACCAAAGGGTTAGGGTTACTATGTTGAGGTTTTAAAGGAGTTCAGGAAGAGACTCCATCAGAAGAGGCCAGCACTCTTCAAATCGGGTCAGTGGCATTTCCACCAGGACAATGCACTAGTCCACAACTCCATCCTTGTCACAGACTATTTGACCAAGATGGGCATCAAGACAGTTCCTCAGCCTCCCTATAGTCAAGACCTTGCTCCCTGTGACTTTTGGTTATTCCCTAAGCTCAGAGGCTGTCAATATGAGACAATTGAGGTGATGAAAGAGGCTGTGACGAAGGTGATTGACACGCTCACACAAGAGGACTTCCATGGGGCCTTGCAGAAGTTGTTGGAATGGTACAAGTGCATTGCAGCTGGAGGAGATTACTTTGAAGGGGACTAGAGTTTCATGTGTGTACTATCAATAAAAATACCCATGCGAAAAAAGTCTGTAAACTTATTTAATGATCTTTGTAAACTAATATTTTGTAATCTTTAAAATTAAAATTGTAATTAACATCTAAATTATGTCTAAACAGACTATTATTTGTATTTCCTCTTTTCAAATCACTTGTATGTTCATAAATTCATTTATGGAGGTTATGCAGTTTCACCCACATTTTTTATTACAATTCAGACATTGGATATCATAAACTCTTGCCCTGGATTTGATGTGGGTATTGTTATTTTCATATTAATTCAATTTTAAAGATGCAGAGATGTGATGTAATTTTTTTTTTTTTTTTTTTGCTTTTTAAGGAAATGTATTTTTTAATAAATCTTTGAACACTAATTACATTAAATAGATTTGAAACTGTATACCGTCAATGGAAATAAGTAAAATTGGCAACCTTAGTCGAGAGTGAACCAAAGGCTTTGCCAATGGTCCAGGAGACCGGGATTCAGTCCCAGGTCGAATCATGATAAAGACTCAAAAAATGGTACTTGATGCCACCTTGCTTAACACTTAGCATTATAAGGTAAAGTGGAGCAATCCAGGGAATGGAGTAGCGCCCTCCCCTACACCTCGGTGTAGTATCTATTGAAAAGGGGTCCAATGGAAATAGAATGTTTTAAAACTTTCTCATTTTTTCCCTTTCATTTAACAATTTATACACCTTGATGAAGGTTTAACATTTTCACATTTGGCAAATAATTTGAACTATAAATAAAATTATCCTCTGAAGACCTTGTGTTTTTTCATATTTGCACATTTTCATACTGTTGGATTTATTTCCAGTTTTTCCATATATATAAAGAGTGTTTGCAGAAGTTTCCAGCTATGTTTTTGGCTCTTTTTTTTTAAATTATATATAAACATGTTGGGAACTTTTACACTGATGCGTATATTATTTGTACAAAGGATTTTATAAATTCTGTAAATAATTCACTGATAATATTTTGAGTTAATTTGAACATTAAGGTGTTCTTTAATAATAGGAATCTCAAATCTCTGAAGCAAACTTAATATTTATCTTATCAAATATGAAATAAATTAGCAGATACTTCCATATTATCTATAAGAATAGAAGTAACTTTTATGTTTCCTGGCTGATATATATCCTTTTTGTATTTTTGCTGTTGATATTTTTTACATGTTTGTAAGCAGAGAGGACATGAAGTTTGAATTTAATATCTGGAAAAAAATTGTTTGTGCCATTTCATTTCTTTTTTAAATATTCTTTTTCTTACTAGCGCTCATCTTTACCTATTAGTTCATCAGACATAAGTAGCTCATGTGACTCCCCTCAAGCAAGTCCAAGCAATTCACCCACTCCAATACATCCAACAAACATGAACTGGTCAAATGTAGATGCTGAGGTATTGTGGCTTTTTTCTCTCATTTCATTTCTATGAACCAAATTTCTATTTTAAATTTAGTCTTAACAGAAAAATGAAAGCTTAAGTTTTAGCCATTTTTTTTTTTTTTTTGAAGTATTGGGTATGTTTTGAATGATTAACCACTGTAATTAAGGTTCATATACTCAAATGTATTTTTAAATACTGAAGGTATGCACTTTTTTCTTTATTTAGAAATAATATTTGTTATTCATTCTTTACATTTATAAGACAGTAATTATTTCAAAATTTACTTATAAGATAAATAGTCCAGGTAAAAAGTGCAGTGAAGTTAACCCAAAAGCCAAACTTTTCTAGATCTTGTTTTTCCAATGCAGGTATCATTGGAAAACAAGAAAATAGAAATTTAAAAAATCAAATTGTAGTTTACCAAAACATTTCTTATTCCCCAGTGATTACTGCATTGTAAAAATAAGATCTAAAAATGTTTGGCTTTGTGTTACCTATACTGTACTTTTAACCTGGATCAAAAATATTCATCTACAATACCAAAAGATATGTTGCTTTGTAATCAAAATTATATAGTACATATCTCAATCTTTAGGTCAACATCATATTCTAATATGACTGCAGTTCAAAATTAGTATATTTTGTTAAAGTAAGGTATTTTAATTTGCTAATTATGACCATCATTATAAGTGTTCTATTTAGTTTATTAAGAAATTCTATGCAAGAATGATTTTTCTACTCTAGTTTCTCCTTTTATGAGAGAAAAAAATGTAAATTGGAAAACTTTATTAAAATTTTAAACTGTTTTTAATATAAAGAGGTTTACATCTGTACAGGTTAAGAATCATTATAAATGAAAGACATATTTACTTAGTGTTTTATATTGGTATATCAATAAGTCCATAGACTAATAATGTGTGTATGTGTATATATATATATATATATATATATATATATATATATATATATATATAATGCAACAAATATTTATTTTCAACATGTTCTCTTGTCACTGCACTTACATGATGAATATTAATTACATACATTAAATATTCTAGTGAAAACTTCAGATAAAAATACAACTAAAAACTACATATGAAGCCAGGCTTATATTCTTATATACTCAATTATAAACATCTACTGAAACTAATATATTGTTAAAATTTCCCTTTAAGGACTT
This sequence comes from Sepioteuthis lessoniana, assembly GCA_963585895.1. Classification (NCBI taxonomy): domain Eukaryota; kingdom Metazoa; phylum Mollusca; class Cephalopoda; order Myopsida; family Loliginidae; genus Sepioteuthis; species Sepioteuthis lessoniana. Next base: position 30,293,131 of record OY757928.1, on the reverse strand, counting down.
TGCTCCTAAAATCATGTGCCATGAGGATGATGACCAGGATGAAGATTCACAAGAAGATGTAAGTACTTATGAATATATATGAATGAGATCATTTGATGTAGTTAGAGTATAATTTTTGTAATTTATGAATTAACAAAAACTCTGGTCTTTTTTTCCTATCAGTGTTATGTACTAATTATTCATTAAAATTATCTAGAGTCTATTGAATGGAACTGAATAGCATAAACATTTTAGTTTTTGTAAGTCTTTTTTTCCATCAGGTGACATTAGTAAATGTGAAAAATATGTTTGAATTGATGCTGCTAAAGCTAAAGTTTTTTTAATGTTCCTATGACTATTATTGGTGAATGGTGAGAATAATGAATATATGCTATGGTAGTAAGTTCAATTGCCAATGTATACTTGACAACCTGTGAATTCTTTGGGTTCCTGTTGTAACAGCAGTTCATAATATTGATGCTTCTATTTAGAAAAGAGTAAAGGGTTCTTATCTGTATAAATCTTCAAAAACTTCTCCACACAAAACCTTCATTTCTTCCTGTTGTTTATCTTTTTTTCTGATGTTAACAGAGGTTCTGTATCTTCTTGTATTGAGTCACCCCCATTAGTTTGGTGGTCATTTTCTAGATCTTCTGTTGGTGAAATTGCTAAAAAGTTTGGCAGATTACTGAAACAATTTTTGACTCTGCCCTGTTGATTACATCCCCTGCAGAAGGATCAGACCCTCTCAAAAAAAGAGGTGTCCTAGGAATGACACTGAACTGTATGTGATGGTAAAGTTCCAGTTGTGTAGCTCTGGAAAATGTGGAGTTCTTTTTCATTGTCATTACTATCAGCTTCACTGACCTTGAGTGGTAGTAACTGTTAGTGTTATATCTATTGTTCAAATATATCTTTGAAAATGAATAGTATTTGAAATAACCATGTGCAAAAAAACTTTTAAACAATTGCACAAAAGATAGTAAATATGAATGTATAATGAATGCGATTCCCTTACTTCAAAGCATATAATAATTCTGAATGGGTTGACATGCCATTAAAATTAATCAATTTTTTCGTCCAGACGAAGGATCTATGTGATTTTTGTGCATACATAATGTTTTTAATAAGTGATAGGGTCAGTTGTGACCCAACAGAGAACTTAGTGTCTATATTTCAGTGTGCAGTTTTACTATATATTTCCTTGCAAAAGCTCTATACAAGATTCAACAAAATGTCTTGTAGATCCACAATAGATTGGTTTGTTGATGTATGTACAACTCTTGCTGTTAAATTGTAATATTTGAAGAGGTTCAATCTTAGTATGAGAGGCCATGGGATCAAAGTGATCTCATCTGCCCTTTACCAGGTTTTATTCTTAGTCTTGCTTATTCAATAACTGTTTATTTAGTGTATTAATCTTATAGAAACCTCACTATTATGCACTGGGTTATAGATACACACACACACACACACATATGTATATATGACCATGTCTGCTCCATATATAAGAAAAAAGTAGTCGGTTAAATAAGCTCAATTGAAAAAAGATTTTACAAAAATATTTATATATTTTGGTAAAAATATCTATTTTTATGAATATTTATATTGTGGGTCAGTTGTGGCTGCATAAAAACAAAATATATGTAGGATATATGCAAAAATGCATACATAATTTTTGGACACTCTTGTTTCCTTTATTAGTGTAAACTCTTACATATTAGGATTCAAATTTCTGCTCAGGTGGAATAAATATGTGGAACACTTGTGTAGAATGCAGTGTGGTCAATTACATTTTGAAATATGCTTGAAAATTTCTCTTAGAATTAAAATCCGGTTGTATCTAATTTATTGGATCTTGAAAAAATTTAGCTAGTTTATTCGGTATTTTTATAAAAAGTATATTCATTAAAGATCCTTAAATCTTTAATCTTACAGTGTATTTTAAGAAAATATTTACTTCCAAATTTTTGATAATTATCTCAGTAACTAAATGAAGAAGCTAGAATGATGTATTTAACTTTTGTGGTTAAGATATTGAAAAAAATTTTTTTTAGAAAATGTTAGTTAATATTATGTTTAAAGTCAAATATCATAGGGATTTGAGAATTGGGTTTGTTTGTTTTTTTTTTTTGTTTTTTCTAAATTCTGTAAACTAAAAGACTGCATCTAATACATGGAGAAGCTTACTTAATGGATTATTTTGAAGGGATAGTTTCTTTTGAGCAAGTATTTAGATTAGCAGTTTATATATCATAATCTTTAGGGTCTGAACAAATTTATCTGTGTAATCATAGACTTCTTGAGATTAATAGGGTGCCAACTATTGAAATTTGAATAACAATGACCATCTGTGAGCTTGATGTAGAGAGATGTAGAAATATAATTGTTGATAATTATAGAAGAGAAGATAACTTACCCATGTGGCAAGCATGTTTATATTTAGCATGCAAAATGAGCTGTACTCTTGAGAAAGAGTAAAAAGAAACATGGCCACCCTAACACTTCAATTTAAGATAAAATGTAATCTCGAGTGGGGAGAATTTGCAAGACTGGCGTATGCTATGGAGTGGGGGAGAATGTATTGGTAAAGCATTAAAAACACCACATTCGAGAGAAATGGTGAGTGCAACCAAGTGAAGACATTATTCTTATTGGTGGAGAACATGACAGATTGAAGATGATATTCCTGTTGGTGGAGAATGCGACTGAGTAAAAACGTTATTCTTGTTGGTGGAGAACATGACCAAGTGAAAACATTATTTTTGTAGGCAATCACTTGGATCCATTTCACCCAGTTTGAGGACAAGCTATTTTGGCAAAAAGGCCAAGAGAGCTTGCATCCCCCCATACAATAATGTGTTGTCTATTCACACCCCAATTACCATGGGATGGATCTGTCTGAGATGCTCTTATAATGACTTACACTAATATTCAACACAGGAGAGGGTTTTGTACTTCATCATCCCATCCAATTGTTACAGTACTTACTCTGTGCCTCACAACCTGGTTGCAACATGGAGCCAGCCACACACTGGTAAATGCCCTGTTAATTTCCCACACAGAAAAGATGCTCCGACAGGTAAGCACATTGGGTGCTGTTGGAAGCTCACCTTCATGTCAACATGGCAGTCTTCTGTGCTCCTCTCAGACATGAAAACCTAACACACACGTACCATTCTTCAGTAGTTCAGGGTTTTTGCTGGTCAATCCAAATTGCTCAAGATGCACCTTCACATGGGCTTTGAAACATATACTCTTATTGAATGAATATACCATCAATGTATGAAGACGTGGCACTGTTGCCAACTTCAGCCTGTCTGATCATGGCCTTGATGATGAACTGCATGATTTGAGGTGCCACATTCAGCCCAAATCTCAAGGAGTTGAGGCAATATCTTTGCCCCTTAATCTTCACCATTTGGAATGGCCACAAAGATTTGTCAACGTGGATCTTCAAGTATGCTGGCATAAATCCAATAAAGCGATATTTGACCCTTGCTGTTGTCACTCTCTCAGTTTTTGAGCACACACATCTGCACTGGCTATGTATACATCCACGTACTCATTGAGCTCAAGGTAGTCCATGACAAGCCTAACTTTCTGTTTGGTGGAATGTACGATTGTGGCATGGCATGTGTATTCGTGCAAAGGTTACCATCTCCTTCACACTTTGACCCAGATGGACAACTTATCCATCAACCAACTATTGATTTATGCACAAGCAATTATGAAAGATGAAGTGATGGCAGAGGGTATGGCATTTGCAGCAGTATGAACAACATGGGAGGAAACGAGGAAGCTTTCCACAGGGGATCCACCCTTTGGGAATTGGCCTTGGAATATGGACTGGTAATCAATGTAACGCTCATTAAATCCCTTGAAAACAAAGCCAATCAACTCACCAGAGTGCCCCAACAATGGCTGGATAAAATCCAAAAATAAACAGAACCTGGCATGTGCTGCAGCTTCAAATGGGCTGGAGTCTGCTTGTATGTGAAACATCCATCAATTTAGTGGCCACCCTGGTGTGCATCGTACACTGTACCTTGTAAGGATGGTCAGCCCCAGGGTCCTTAAAGCAGCAGTCCGAGAAGTGATCAAAAATTGTAACAAGTGTCAATCCATAGATCCAACTCCTGTGCATTGGAAGATAGGCTGGCTAGACATGCATAAGAATTGGAGCAGGGTTGGAATGGACATGATCCACTTTGGAGGCCAGTATTACCTAATGCTGTTAGATTGCAGTCCCAGTCAATTTGCCAATTGGTGGTTGTTGTTACACCAGGACTCTGCAAGCTTCATCCAGCAGTTGGAGACTGTATTCTTCAAAAGAGGACTGCCTGTTGAACTGCTTACTGACGACAGCATGGTATTTTATGGAGAGATGTTCACAAAATTTGCTGAGGTCTTGGGCATCCAGAGGAGATTTTGGTGCACCTACATACCCTCAGATAATGGAATATTAGAGAGATCTCACTGTACCATCAATCACATTGCCGCAAGATCACAGTGCTCGATCTTGGAGGCAGTATGTTGGTACAACATGACTCTGAAAAAGGACTCAACTGCTTCAACAGCACCAGCCAACTCAGTACAACTGTACCAAGCCAACATAAAGGGCATTGATGTTGTACCAGCCTGTGAACACACAGATCCTGGAATCTTCAAAGTAAGGTAAAAACCCCACATAGTTGATGTTCTACACAATTCAAAAAAAGGAACGGTGACAGCGGTCTATTGCCTACATTCCAATCTCGTCAGTGAAGCATCGTGCCATGTCAGAGACCTCCGCCTGCGACAGATCTGCTTTGTTGGAAGATAACAATAGTGATAAATCATCTCAGAATAAATCAAATGTACTGCTGTTTTCCAGTGCAAGGCCATACGATTCATCTGCAAAACCAGAGAAACAAATTCTGGAGATGACAATGATGATGCCAAGAATAAAGGAGACCAAGTGTGTAAAATTGGACAAAAGATGGGCGAATACCATCTGCCTTTATATAGAAGCACATGACAAAGATGACCACCATCTCTGTCATCTATGTGATCAGGAGATCAAGGAGGAGTATAGAAGAGAAAATGACTTAACCCAGGTGACAAAGCAAGCACATTTACACCTGGTGTGCAAAATGAGTGGTACACTTGAGAGAGAGAAAAAAAAGAAACATGGCTGCCATAACATCTCGATTTAAGATAAAATGTAATCTCAAGCAAGGAGAATTTGCAAAACTGGCATATACATTTTTTAAATTTTTTAAATTTTTTTTTTAAACGTACCGACTAAGCATAAAAACACCACATGCGATAGAAACAGCTAACATGACAAAATGAAGACATTATTCTTGTTGGTGGAGAATGTAACTGAGTGAAGACATTATTCCTGGTGGTGAAGAACATAACCAAGTGAAGATGTTATTCCTGGGAGTGGAGAACACTACTGAGTGAAGATGTTATTCTTGTAGGTGGAGAACATGACCAAGTGAAGACACTATTTTTGTTAGTAATCACTTGGATCCATCAAGATTCAATTTGGGAACAGTAATGCATTCTAGTATGTTCAAAAAAAGGAAAGGAAGTAGCTGAATATTTTAGTCTGAATTTAATGCTGTTATGAAAATTCAATAATTTTCAATATAAACTGATTAAAATCACAGAGGGAGAGTCTCTGTGTTGAAATTTAAAAAAAAACAGTATATCAACTATGTATTTAGTTATGAAAAGTGTCAGGTGATAATTACATAACTTTTTTTTTTCTTTTAAGAGTAACAATAAATATATTAGTATAGCTAGAAGCTATCTTGGTTTCTGCAGCTCTGGCCTCAACCTGTAGAATGTGGTGACCATTAAATCAAAATGTGTTAAAATAAAGTGATTGATGCTACAAATATCTTGTAAGGTTGTCTTCTAAAATATTTTATCATGGATCCATCCTCAAGAGTTCACTTTTTTTTTTTTAAGTTGAATTATCCTGTGACTTTTGTCTTTTCTGTTCATGAATTAGCCAAATTAAAAATATTACTTGATGAAGAAAAATGTTACTTGGAATTTTCTCTATATATACATGCACAAATATATTCTAACATTTCTTGCAGAATGAAGACTATAAACCGTTCCTGCATTTACAAGAAGTTGAAAAAAGGAAAGCCTATCTTTCAATTCTATTACATTACCTCATTTCTAATGACAACCCTTCAGCCTTGGTAAGGGACATTTTTTGTTTTTCAGTTTGAAATAATATAGGTTTTATTTTGACAAGTAAACACTTTTATATTTTTTAAAAATCTATTTACTTATTATAGAATATAGTAGCTTTTTCAATAGAAAATATGTTATGTTGGAAAAGCACAAATTGATCCTGTCTTTCATTGTTTAGTTTATGGGGAGATTTATGTTTACTGTGAAATTTTAAAGGACTTGAATTTTGTCTTTGATTAGCTGAGTAATTAGGGCATTAAACTGTAGGTTACGGTTATCATTTCTGAAGAGATTACACACCTTAAATCATCCAGAAGTTTTGTGATTTTGAAATCAAGTTATGTAATGGTGTTTATCTGAAGAAAGAATGTGTTTGTGGGATAGCAGATGATAGAAAACAAAACTTGAAATTTGCAAAAGAGCAATACACTATTGCTAAGTCTAAAGATATATAAGTATTTCTCATCATTTTACACACCTATAACACCTTATCCCTCAGCTATGGATTAAATAGTATCACCGGTATTCTTCTACAAGGGTAGCTTTGGCATTAGATTAATCATGAAGTTTGATATGCCATTAAACAAAAAACTAACCAATCTACACCTATAACAGTTGGAATAAATACTGCTCAATACCCAAAGATGCATTGAATTATGATATAATTAATATAGTAGTTCTTGAATTAATTTCATAGCTGAATTAATAATGTATTGTGATGGTAACATAGGCTCTCAAAAATAAGGAATATAAGTTCAAATTTCATTAGAAATTTCTTTATTCATGATCTATGCTGCTTGCTTGATTGTCATAAAGTTGTTGTTCAACTTGAGAATATTGATAAGAAACAAATTAGATGAAAGAAGTACTAATAAGAAATTAATAATTGACAATTCTTTATCTAAGAAATTTAGACAACATAAGACTTACTTCTAGGCATAAAAATTAAAAGATGTAAGAAATAATACAATTAAAAACTTAATTACTATTTATTAATTGTTACAAAACAGTCTTGAAAAACCAAAACTACATCCCTCCTGTAATAATTGTTAATTAGTTGCTACAAAAGAGTCTTCTAAAACTCCAATTAAATCCCTTTTGTAAATAAATCCTGTGAAAAAAATGTCTTGAAATATTTGAAATTGAAACTTTCATTTAAAAATTATTTTCAACCTTATCAATAAATTTTAGTAATATCTTTAAAAAAAACCTAAGCACTACCTGTTTTAAAAAAATATATACAGAATTGATTTTTATATTATCTTTTCTTTTATAAATCAATTTACTTATTTTTCAGTTTTTTTATATAATAACTGATATCTATGCCTCGGCTCCTGGCAGTGCCAAAGAATTACGAAAATGGGCTTATGAAATATATTCTACATTTTTGATTGCTGGAGCTGTGAGTATGAGTCAAACATTATATTGAAATAATTTGTTTTAGTGATCTGTTTATTCACTTTTATGACTTGTTATTTATATTTTTCTTGATACTTAATTTTTTGTGATCTACAATTTTTTTTCAAATGCAATTTTTAAGCTTTACTTTAAATTCTAAATATTTTTTTTTTCATGAAAAGACTTTAAATATTGCATGTGATTTCTCGACTTCTTATTTCTTTCAGTGATTATAATAACTCATATTGGAAGATGATGTTCCAACTAATCAAAATTGTTTAATTCCTGTGATAAATGTTAAAACGTTTGTTGTTTTTTTTTATTATCATCATGAATAAATTTTTAGATTTAAAAATAACCATGATAATATTCAATGCAAGAGGAGTATGTAAAGAATAAAAAACTATTGTTGTCTTTAAATGTTTTTTTTAGATTCTTACAGATATCCTGTGCTATCATTTCAATGTTCTAAATTCTTTTAACTTGTTATTTTGCAAAGTTATATATTTTTCTCTATTTTTCAGCCCTTGAAAGTAACTGATGATGATAAAATTATAAAAGCTATTGATGATATACTTAACACAAAAAGTGACAAAGAAGACTGTCTTCGATGTGTATTTCAACAGGCTCGCTCTGAAGCTCAAGTTACTGTCAAATTAAATTTGAAAGAGTTTTGGAATAAACAGAAATTAGGTTAGTTCATAAAAATCTTATCTTAACTTTAATTTTGTACAATTAATAACTTAATAGTTAATTGTAAAATTGTCTTTGAATTCAAGTTTTTATACTGGAATGAATTTGTGCATTATTTTTTTCTTTTGATAAATATTTGCCAGAGTTTATTGATTCTGTCATAAATTTATTTGAGCTTTTCCTGACAGTTTAATCAATGATTTTGAGTGTATTCTTTGACTACATTCAAAGTTTTTAGCACAAAAAGTTTGACAATATAAAATGATCTTATTTCTCTATACCCAATATCTACAATACTTTTTTAAATTCAAGATGCAACTTGATTCAGTTGCTAATAAATCTCCTATCTAGAAGAAAAATTAACTTTTTTTTCAGAAATAATGCTAGACACAAGCAAAACATATGCTCACTTAATTGATTGCTTTGTATGAAGTGCTTACAAATCTTTTTCTACTTGGATTATTTATTCTTATTTTTGATTTACACTTTTAGTATACTTTCTTTATTAGATATGAGTATGAATAGTCAGGGTTATATGGTTATTTGTATAATCTTATTTAAGTTTGGCCCAGTCAGCTGGAGCTGTAGAATACACCAACTGCATCTTTGCAGAAAGGTAACCCCCCACACACACACACACACACGAGTGTCTTGGATATGACACTAAATCTGATAATGAGGTTCCAGTAATGCTGGAGCTTTGGGGAATGCAGAATACCTCTTTATTGCCATTGCTCCCAGGTCCACTCTGATCCAGAGTGGTATCACCTGATAGGGTCTTATCCATGGGTTAAATAGAACTAAACTGCTTACTTATGCTAAACTGAATTGCTTAAAATAGAACTGTTTTGACATTTAAATTATGTACTTATGCTAAACTGAATTGCTTGAAATAGGGCTATTTTGACGTTTAACTCTGTGTAAACAAAAAATGTACTTTTACTAAACTGAATTTTGAATTAGAACTGTTTGACTAAACTGAATAGCTTGAAATAGAAATGTTTTTGACAATTAAACTGTGTACTTATGCTAAATTAAATTGTTTGAAATAGAACTGTTTATTTGTATAAAAGTGGATTTGGCATTAAGTAACCTTTAAAGGTTGATATGCCATAAAACCCAAACAAACTGATTTAAGTTGATTATCTTAACAAAGAACTTTACTTTTTACCTGAGGAGCATTAAATTGATTAGAATATGAAAAATGTTCAAAAAAATATCAGAAATACTCAAAACTTATCGTATTTTGCATTTATGATTATGTAATCTTTTCTATCACTGATTATACATCTCATTACTATTAGATTTTTATCTCTCTCTAGTATTCTTAAGTATTTTATCATATTTACCAACCCCTCCGCTCGAGCAGGATATGACACAAGGTCAATTTTTAAGCGGAGTTTAACAGGTTTGAATTCAGAGTTTTCCTTCTCCTAGATTAGTTGCCTCACCAAGGCTGAAGAACCCAGTCTGTCCTACTATTTACTCATAGCTGGAGGGAGAATAATTGAATTCATACCTTTCCCAAGGGTATTAGTGCTATGTGAAACGCAATCAGTCTCATCCAGGATTTGAACTTGTGTCGCCGTGTCCATTTCCTACGACGATAACCATTACACCACGGGCACCTCCATTCTTAAGTATTTTATTGTTGCTTATTTTGTGTTGCCTTTTAACAAGAAGTTCATTAGTAACAAGAAAACTTTTATTTCTTTAAAGTCAATTGTATTTTTGTATTATAGGTCTTGGGAATATTTTTGGCGTTGATGAACTTAAACTCAACCTGGAAAAAAGTCAAGAAAGCAAAATTATTGAAAAGCACCTAATGCCTCACATGGAGGAGTTAATGTAAGTATTTATTTCTACTATTTTTATGTTATCTCCTTCACAAAAGGTCACTCATTCTAATTTAGAAAAACATTTCAAGGCAAATCTGTGCTTTTGTGTAGTTGAGCAAAACCTATAATCCATTAAAAATTTTCTTTTCTTTTTGAGCCTTTATTTGATTTTATTCATTACATTTGTTTTCATTTTTATTGTTCTTGATAGGGAAGACAAAGCTAAAAGTGCTAGTGAACAGGCACAGGGTTGGGCCCTGGCCACTTTTCTTCGCTATGTTGGAGTTCCCAAGCCATCATCCCATAGTAATATCTTGGAACGAGTACAAAGTTTTGTGATGAAAGAACGCAAAGAAAAGGGTATCAAGCTCCCTGGTAGCAGGACAAAAACTAAAGTAAGTGCCAGATTATCTGCTATTATCTTTTATAACAATTTTTTAATTACTTTCGCCGACTTTTTTGTTCAGATCGTATTTGATCTGTATTCTAATTATGTAATAGAATCAAGTATTGTAGGTTGATTAAAATTCAAGCTTTTAGTCACACCAATAAATTTATATTGTTCAAGTAAGAATTAGTTTGAAATGATTTGCTATTGTTTTGTTTATTTTAAATAGTTAACCTCTTCTGACTATTTATAGTTTCGTTTTTTACAATCAGAATAAATCAGTAAAAAGATTTATGTTGCTAACAAATTTTGGCTTACTTTTTAGACTCATCGCAACCATCAATATGTACCACAGCATTATTATGTGGTGACTGAATGTGTACATTGTCATAGTATTATATGGGGTGTTGGATATCAAGGATACCAGTGTAGTAGTGAGTATTGTGATTTTTATTCATTTTATATATTTTATTATTTAATACTTAAAGCTGGCATAATTTGCTTTAATGTTAAAATAACTGCTAACATCCTTGATGTAATTTGAGTTTAAAAAAATTTTTTTTTAATTTATTTTCCTCTTTCTCCATCTTCTCAGTTATCAGTTGACACTATGAATTTTTTCCCCCAGATTGTGAGCAGAATGTTCATAAACATTGTATTGAATTAGTTGAAGCAACTTGTGTCCCGGTGAAAAAGAAGAATGTAAAACGGACTTCTGGCTTAATGGATAAATGGGGACGTAAACCTAGCAGTATAAGTGGTGAGTGATAACTTTGGTATACAGCTTTATCTCCATATTTAAGTACTCATTAGTTACAAGGAGACCACAGTATCACATATGCAGTTTGAATTGACATAGTACTCATTTTTTAAGGCTTTAAATCTGATCATTTTGGGTTGATAGGCTTCTCACTACTGGTACACACAAATGTCTAAGGAATTTGGTCTTTACTACAAAGAAATTATACTATCAGTTTATTGTTTGGACACTCAAAATTGTCATAATTCAGAGAGTGCATGCATATCTTTGGTATCTGCAAACTGATGACTTACTTGTGACTTTGATTGTTTAATCTATTGTTAGTTTATACTTGTCAAGTTGTGAGTTTGATTATTCATGTTTTTCTATGCACATTCAGCACGGTTATGGTTGACGCGCACACACACTTGGTTTCTCCCTCTTTCTTGTTTATTCAGTCGCTCATCTGTCTCTTCATCTCTGAAACACGCAGTAATGTTCACTGATTAATACTTTGTATTTTCTATACTCTTACACTTTCAATTCTTCATTTTGTTGGGATTAGATCGACGAGAATCATGCAGTTCAACCCAGGTGGGAGTTTCCACATTTCAATCTAGTAACACAGATGAAGACTGTGATCCGGGTATGTGTACATCATCCACGTTATCCTACTTCTTTGTGTTGTCAGTAACACTTTTACTGCTAAAGCTTGTCTCTAATTCTTAATTTGGGCTTTTTGATATTCCTTAAAATTTGGAATTTGCAAAACTAATGTTTTTCATAATAATATTAATGAGGTAGGCCAGTATTTGGCTGATTGATAGTACTCTTTTTTATGACATTAGTACAGATTATATATCAAATAATACTGGAAATATTTGTTAGTTTGCTTTCATTAGATTAGTATTTAATACTGACATTGATATTAAGAAAACAAAATAGTCACATTCCCTTATTTCATATTAAAAGAATAGGTATGTTTTAGCAACCCCAAAATGTCCTTTACTATGTATGCCCATAGATACCATCTTGTCAGATAATGGTTAGCAAGATGGTCTCATGGATCATTATTACTGAATAGTGAGTTTGATCCTTACCGAGTTCTCCATACTTGTGGTGTTGTGCCAAAACTAAGCTATGCTTAGTAAATAGTAACTATATAGGCCCAAACAATTATGGGAGTATTCTCTTGAGTATACAAGAATCCCACTCTAGATAGACATAGAAAGGCATGTTGCTGGTATAGTTATCAAACTATTTTTTTATATAACATTTTGAGCTATGATGATTACTGAGGTTTGCCGTTTCATTTGGTGGGTGGGTGGGGATCTGTATAGATAAATTTAGTACTACTAATTAAAAGCCAATGTTCAAGACTTTTTTCTTTAGTTATTTCTTGATTAGGAATAACATTTGAATAATGTCTAATAATGTCAGTACTCATGCCTAAACTCATGTTTACAGTGTGTCTAAAATGTCTTAAGAACCTTCTTGATTTATTAGAATTTTTAAAAATAAATCTATTTAAAATAACAGGTTTTTAAGTATCATTTGTATGAAATTCATTGAATTTCAAAATGTGTTGCCGATGAATTACTAGTTAATTTACTTATACATTTGAAATAGAATGTAATGATTGTAGTAAGGTGAAAAATAAGTAAATTCAATATATTTCTATTAAGTTGAAACTAACAAATGATGTTTTATCCCCTTAATGTTGAATTCAAACTGGTCAAAATAGTACTCTCTCTTAAAAAAAAAAAACAAAAGAAATTACTGAAAACAACCCAACTAGCTATATTATACACAACTTGGACCCCTGGCTATTATTTTAACTGATCATATGATCTTTACTAATTTAATATAATTAAAGTGGTTTGAATAATTCTTTGGATAGATTTTTTTTTTTCTTTTCTTTTTTTATATCTTTGCAAAACAAAGAAGCAGTAAAAGTGCTTGGTGTTGTGTTTTCTGAAGATTTTGCACCTGTTTGTTTTGTTTTTTTTCTATTCTATCACTTGGTGTGTTTTATGCACTTGCTCTTCCTGCTTTGTTTCTCTGCTTTTTTTTCTGGCTCACATAATACAATGTGTTGGGCTCTGATAAATGCTTCTCTATCACGCTCCTTCTTTCTTTATTAGCACTCAATTGTCTCTCTTTTTTTGTGTGTGTGTTTGTTTTTTTTTTGTTTTTTTTTTGTTTTGTTTTGTTTCGTTTTTTAATTCTTAGTGCTGCTGTGTGTTGTTTTTGGCCCTATCCGTGCTGTTGTGTTGTTTCCTTTTACTAAGAAAAATATGTTCCTGATTGATTATGCTATTTATATATTTTGTACTTTATATTATTCCTATTACTAATGCTTAATTTCTACTATGCTTTTATTTAACTTGCTGTAAAATATTAAGCTTTTATGCTAATTCTTAATTGATACACACCTGACAATAAAAAAATGAGGCAAGTTTTTTATTTATTTATTTATTGCAATTACTCTTATTCTAAAAGATATAAGGGAAATATCCAATAACGTAATAGTTATCCAGTGTTTTGAATACAGAATATATTAAGTATGAGTAGCTTTGTTTTTCTTCTGAAAAGCAAGCCATTTGGTCAAGCTGTCTGTTAGTTTATAATGTGTTATGTCATTGTTGTTCTATTCATCTGATTTCTTCTCACAGTTGGTTATTGTTCCCAAATCAGTTTGGCTTTAATATACTTTTGAATATTTTCTACAGCAGGGCTTCTCAAACTATGTGATATGCCATACCAGAAGGATATTTTTCTAATAAGCCACAAACTTGTGCCAAATTTAATAGCGAGTTTGTGCATAGCTTTCATTTCTGATCAAGTCCAAGTATTTTTATCTGTTCTATTGTATCACAGTATGTGAAAAGAATAATTTTAAACAGTACAGAAAGATTTTATACATTTTCATTTTTACTTTGTTATATATATATATAACGATTATGTAAATGTGGAAACCTACCAGGAGTCAATGATTGGTTTACCGGCACCTGTGAGTATATCTCCATTTTGAGTAGCACTACTCTATATAGTTAAGATCTGGTGATTGACTTGTCTAAAACTTCATTGACAAAAACTGCTGCTCTAATCATGACTTTTGTTATTTTTGTTATATGCACTGTTGAAATATGGGACTTTTTTCTTTTTCTTTTTTCACTACACTTGTCCTGAGTTAGTAGTAACCTTTTTTGTAATATATTTTAGTAGTCACTCACATTAATATACTTTTTGCATTGTACTTATTTACAAATACCAGATGCAGTAAACATAATTCCATACCAACATTCTAGAGCATCGACAACTCAATGCATGACTCATCACTTCAGGTAGCACACTTAAACCACTGAGTATCATAGTCGTTATAAAATGACAAAGGTTTCAATCTCTGCTACATTCTTTGCAGACAGCAGTGATTTTTGAATTTCTGAATTTTTATGTCAGTTTTATTAGAATGTTTCGGTCATTTCAACTTATTGTCTTCCAGAACATGCTGTCTGTCCCCCAGAATCTATCACTTGAAATATATGGATAATTCTTGAACAATTTTGGCTGTATTGTTTTCTTGAATATACGTGGTGCATTCAATAGGTTTCCAGACTTTTTTTGTACAGGCATTTAAAATTGTTGTAGACTCTTGAAAATTCACTATGTTATTGCTATACATCTTATGAGATGACTGACCAATTTTTTATGATTTCAGCTTCAAATGAACAGCTACAACAGGAATTGGAATACACTCTACTAAATCCTGATTATCACAGCTGGTGAATTTTCAAAATGCAATCTGACACTTTAGAAGAATGATATGCAATAAAATTCTGTTTTAAACTTGGAAAAAATGCCACAGAAACATATGAAATGCTTCAGACTGCTTTTGGAGCATCTTGCATGAATCGAGCATCAGTTTTTGAGTGGCATAAGAGATTCAAGAAAGGCAGGGAGTCTGTGAGGGATGATGAGAGGTGTGGGAGGAGTAAGGAAGTCAATACACCAGAGTTGATTGGCCAAAGGGTTAGGGTTACTATGTTGAGGTTTTAAGGGAGTTCAGGAAGAGACTCCGTCAAAAGAGGCCAGCACTCTTCAAATCGGGTCAGTGGCATTTCCACCAGGACAATGCACTAGTCCACAACTCCATCCTTGTCACAGACTATTTGACCAAGATGGGCATCAAGACAGTTCCTCAGCCTCCCTATAGTCAAGACCTTGCTCCCTGTGACTTTTGGTTATTCCCTAAGCTCAGAGACTGTCATTAAGAGACAATTGAGATGAAAGAGGCTGTGACGAAGGTGATTGACACGCTCACACAAGAGGACTTCCATGGGGCCTTGCAGAAGTTGTTGGAATGGTACAACAAGTGCATTGCAGCTGGAGAAGATTACTTTGAAGGGGACTAAAGTTTCATGTGTGTACTATCAATAAAAGTGCCCGTACAAAAAAGCCTGGAAACTTATTTAATGGTCCTCGTATAAGCATTTTTCTAAGAATCTCACTCTGAACAGACATAGAAAGACAGAGTTCTGGTATAGTTATTGAGCTAATTTGGTTTGTTAATTCACTTGATAGTTCTCTATAATGCACTGTTTTTGTCTTTTGTATTTAGTTCTAACATGAAATTAATATTAAGTCAAAATTAGACCAGTATTAAAACAGGTATAATTGAAGTCAAAATGATGATATTATTGAACTTTTTTATTTTAAAATTTTCTCTGAAAAAGGGACTATTAATAATTCAGATAGGTTTACATACAAATTTAGCATATTTTTAATATATAGTTAATTTTAAGAGTAATTGCATGAATTATGAAAAATGTGCTTGTTTCATTTTTTTAATCAGTTATGTATATATGTAAATGATAATGCAATACTTTCCTTATATATTAATTTCTTAACATTCTCTACTCCTGTAGAGTTATGAATAGTACTGTAATAAACATTTTATCTAATAAGATAGTGCTCTTTCAAATATCCTTGTCATTCCAGTAAATGATAAAAATTAATTGTTATCAATTGAATAAAGTGGATTTTTTTGGAATACTTGAAATTTTTTTCAAACTGACATATCAGTAATTTGTAATTTTCAATTAATATCAATACTATAGTTGAAATTATCATAGTACTAAATAGGCCATTTGCCTTGTGCGTTTTGAATGAAAAAAGCTTCTTATTGTAGAACATTCAGTAAACAACTTGGTCCAGAGGTTTGAAAAGAAAAGTCCTGGTGATAGTGAAGATGAGCGTCATAAGTAAGTAAATAATTAATTGTTGTTTTTGTATGCATATTCTCTTCCCTGCAAGGAAACTAACATTCATGAAAAATACAAAAAGCTTTTTACTTATAATTGAAATTGTTTAAATGACACCAAACACCTTCTTTTTTTTCATTATGTAAATTCAGAGCTTTATTGTTTATTATCAAAGTTTGTAAAGCACATTGCTTATATTCAGCTCTCATATTCAATGTTGGTGGTATTAGAATATGTATTGAGACAGATATAAGAAAGCATTATAGTAAATTACCTTTCTTTTACCAAAAAGGTTTGGCTAATTTCATATACAGTTATCTACTGAAGTTTAAAATTGACAGCTGTGTAGCTTGGAGTTGCAGTGATCTGTAGTTTCCCAAATGCTTTTTTGAACCATGAGTCTTATGTTATCAAATATGGTAATATCTTGAACACTACTCATAACAAATAGATAATGTAGATATTTAGTTATTGGTAGTATTTTACCAAATGAATATCAACCTTGCTCTTTGTAAATTTAGAAAAATATAAAAGTCCTTATATAATGAACTTCTGAGACTTAAGGTTTAATCAAAGTTAAAACAATGTATAGAATATCAAATAACTTGTCATTTTATTATTAAATTTCTTAAAATTATATTTACCTTATAGACAATCACAGTTGCCTAGTGCAAAACTTTTCAAACATATTGCATTGGTGAGACTTTTTATAATCAATTTTTTTGACATATTATGAAAGTTAGCCTATATTATTCAAATTGTATGTAAAAATAAATAATTCAATGAAAAATCTAGTTAATAATTAACTCTTAACATCCTGTTGAAAATTTTCTAAGTCAACAGCTTAGTTTTGTCTGTAAGAATTGAGTATAAATTTTATAAAAACAGATTTATTTATTCATGTGCTTATAGTGTCTCTACTTGTGGACAGATTGTTGTGGAAATTGGCATTATTTCAGGAAAGATTGTTTTCTAATGTGAAAAAATTGTGCTAAAAATGATATTGTATGAGCATGATTGTTAATTAGATAATTTTTTAAAAAATAGGTTCACTCAAAAAAGATGACAGATAGAAAATTGTTTGTAATAAATGCAATTAGTAACAGACATGGTCAGATAAGCATCACAAAGATGTTTTTACTTGACCTTTATACAGGTTATATATTATGAAATTTACCAGTAAGAAACCACAAGTACTTGTGACATTTTTACACGAAAATAGTTCACTTTCACATAGTTCTTGTGTCCTTTCTTGGATTTTATTTTTGTCTGACAAAGTTGAAAAAAAAAATTTTCGGGTCCAACAACACTTGTAAAAGTTCAGGGCTCAGTATCAACAGCAATGTTCAACCATTCCAGTAGTAAAAATTTAGTTCTCATCACTTAAAAATCAGTTTCAAATTGGACTTGTCACGATTGTGCATGGGAGAAATAGTTATATCACGAGATATTATCTCAAAAACCAACAGCTCTATCTGCTATTAATTCATTGATTGAATTGTCAAATAAGTTGTTATTGATGTTCTATGGACATTTTTTTTAATCAGGTGTAAAAAAAAAACTGGAAAAGTCAATAAAATTCAGCAACATATGGATCAGTGTTGAACATGTGCATTACAGAATGGAAGGAATTAAAACTTTCTCTCTTACTTTTTTAGTACAATTTGTGCAGTATCACAAGTCAAAACTGACTGTTCAATGCAGTGCTGTGCTGGACATTAAGAATTGAAGAATGAAAAAAAGAACTGGTATATAAGCATTATTGAGGATTCACTATTTGAAAAGCCCTTGCTTAGTACATGGATTTATCAGAATGTTCACTGAATGGAAAAATTTTTTTTTTCTAAAGATCTTTTAAAAAGTTAACTACTCATGAAATCATGTACTTTTTCTCCCTTCTGAGAGCTTCTATAACTAAAATTAAAATAGCTCTATAAATATTGATATTTTCTTTTCTTTTGTAACAGACGAGGAACTGATCTGGGCAGGTCAGAAAGTTTAAAAGACAGGCCAGATCCGGTAATTGTATTTTATTTTTAAATTTTATAAATATATTTTGCTTATTTCTTGCTTAAACATTGAGACAATATTGTTTATAACTTGTGATGTAATTATGTAACATGCCTTTAAGGTCTATGGTAATGTATCTCTCTTAACAGACTGCAATAGCCAACATATAGAAATATTATTGCATAATTGTTTATACAGTGACTTCTATTAATGCCAGTTACTCAGTAACGAGTAATTCATATTAGTACTAAGACTGTGTTACATCGATGGCTACCTTTACACATATGTAATTGTACAAGTGTCTTGTTTGATTTTTTTTTTAATAGTTCTTGGCTGCTTTTTTTTTTCAGACTTTAATTTTTTTTTTTAAATTAGCATTATTTATTTAAAAAAAACATTTTTAACTGTCATTTTATCTTATAGCTATCAAGTTGTAGATACCCTACTTCATAACTTAATGGATTTTTTTCTCTTTCTTTTTAGAAGGGTGATCGACGGACAAGAAGGGCAAAAAGTGATGTAGAAATGGATGAAAATACAATGAAGGCGCTTAATAACTCAGGCAGCTCATCTACATCAAGTCTACAGTCTGGCAGGTTGGTTATAATCCATTTTCTTTATTCTCTGTATTTATGTCTGTCTACATTTCAACAACTGTATATACATACATGCACACATACATGATTAATAAAAAGATGCTATTTTACCATGCCTATGATAATGTTCTGCTCTTAGCAAATAGATGTCAAATAGGGAAGTCATCAAATGTAATTATGGGCCTCATTTATTTTTCCACTTTTCATTCATTCACATTTTTCATCTTTTCTATATTACACTCTTTTATGAATACTTTAAAATCTATGTACATCATGTTGTAATGATTAAGAAAGTAAATGGTTGAAAAGAATATTAGATATCTATCTTCTATTTTTATTTTATTCTATCTTCATTTATTTTTTCACAAACACATATAAAATATACTGTAGGAACAATCAAATATAAGATACAGTACATTTGGTTGTTTCTAATTAAACATTTAAACTTTGTAAACATTTAACAGTTATAACTTAAAAATAAGCCAGATCTCATTTGGTAAATTAGAACTATTTGATTTATGTATATAATAGGCTAGATATTATAGTTTTTTTTTTAAAATGAAGGAAGAAAATATTGATAGAATTTAAAGCAATTTGATAACACTAACTGATAATAGTCTTGACTTTATCTTCCAACTGCATTAGTTAAACATGCACATTGTTTCACCTGATGA
The DNA here is from genome assembly GCA_963585895.1 of Sepioteuthis lessoniana. Taxonomy (NCBI): domain Eukaryota; kingdom Metazoa; phylum Mollusca; class Cephalopoda; order Myopsida; family Loliginidae; genus Sepioteuthis; species Sepioteuthis lessoniana. Next base: position 30,273,351 of record OY757928.1, on the reverse strand, counting down.
AAACTATATTTACTCAATTAAAAATTTACATTAATTCATATTTATAAAATTTTAATCACATTTTCTGATTCTTACTTCATTTCCATATAATTTACATTGCTATTTTAATGCAATAAGTTTTAGAAAAGACTTGTATTTACATTTGATACTTATTAGATTATAAGATCTATTATATTTCATAGTTATTTACATCTGTTTAGCATAAACAATTTATTTCAACTAATTTTTTATTTTCATCTTCAGTTCTCTCACAAGACCAAATTTATTAATATATTTTGTGTTTTTGTGGATGGGATGCAGTTCTATAAAAATGTTAAAGATACACTAACTTTTGTATATGCTATGCATTAGAATTAAATGCTAATGAGTTGAATTAGTTTTAGTTGTACAGACACCCCAAAATGTTTTAATTGTGTACCGTATTTATTTTGCTGTGACTTATTGACATAAAATCTCTTTTAGTACTTTTTTAATAAAGCAGTTCTTTATAAATTTATTCATGTGTTTTTCCCTAGCTACTAGAAATGACCCTCTTTTTCTGTTAGACTAAAATGCTCAGTTTGTGTTTCTTTCTAGATATTTGAAAATTTTTGTTTTTCTGTGATTTCTATTGTGAATCTTTCCACTTCTGTTAGATTTTGTTTCTCCTTACTGTTCAGTGATCTTGACATTTAGTTTTTGTGTTCAAAGTGAATGTATTTATTGGTACTGATTAAGTTGAACCCTTTTTGTCTCTATCTGTTAACCCTTTCAATACTGCAGGCCAAGTTAGAATGCAGAGAAAGAAAGGAAGCCATCTTGAATCTATAAATATAGTTGAGTTTATGAGTATAAAATAAATGATAAAAATATGCATGTTGAATTATAAGAAATGATAAGATATTTTTTGAATATTTCTGAAACCATTTATATAAGTTTATGAATCTAAAAGAGTATGAAGATTTTTTTTCTTTTTTGCAATCTGTCCTTTTATACACACAAATAGGTGGTGAAAAGTTCTTGACCCAATCAAGGAAAACATGACCTTTTTAAAATCTTTATTCAATTTTTTTTGTGGTTTAATGTACCAAATAAATTGGCCTGTGTTATGAATACATGAAATAGTGTGTATATTTCATGGGTTTAGATCAGTGCTTCTCAATATATCTGATGTGATATGCTGGCATAATATTTTCCCAATATACCAGTACCATACTTGTGTCATATTATTGTATATAGCTTTCATTTCTGATCAAGTTCCAAGTATTCCTATCTGCTTTTGTATTCATATCACAGCATATGAAAAGAATAATTTTAAACAATACAAAAAGATTTTATGTATTTTTATTTTTACATTACATATTATATATATTATGATAATGTGAAACTGGAAACGGGCAATGTACTAGCAGTTTATGACTTACACACCAGCACTTTGAGTAGTACTGGTCTAGGTCATCCAAGAACTTTTCAGCAACTCCCTGTTAACAACAGCCTAGGAAATTAGAACTTTCCAAAAATATTTTTCCATGCAGGTTTTTATTTTTAGAATTCCTGACCCAAGTTAAAATATCCACTTTAAATCTTTGTATGAGCCTGTCAGGATTATGTTGGAAGGGTTACAGTGCTGCTTCTGTATTTGTGACCAATGGAAATTTTTCTTCGTTCATTCCTGTACACTTTTATCTTCACTTCTATGTGTCAATGTCTGTTATTATTGTTGTTGAATTTTTCAGGAAATTCAGCGACAAGCTTTTTGGGTAGGTATATGATATCCCCACATTAGTGCTTTCCCTTTATTTATGCTCTTAAGGCATGTGATCGTATATGTTGCTAATATTTTATATATATATTGCTAACTTGTTCTGGAATACAAAAGACTCAATATTGTTTTCTGTAGACAGAAGATGCGTGGTAAAAATGACTTCTATATCTGAATTCAATTTGAACAAAATATTTCAGGTGTGGCCTTTGTTAACAGCATTATCGTGCAATTTATGTGTGACTTAGTGTGAACAAGCCACATTAAGAATATTTTTATCTACTAATCTTATAATAATGGAATGTTTTGGTAGCCAACATAAAAGATATGGCTATTTTTTTATGATATACAGATTTGATTATTTAACCAATTCAAAGAGAATTTGTAATTGACCAATTTTATAAGTAAAGTACTTATGTGGTTTAGTTAAATTTTAATGAGTTAATTTTATATATATATATATATATATATATATAGTGAATAGGCTGAATAAGAAATGTGCAATAGTTGTAAACTGAATTAATTTATCTATTTTACAATTCTAAGGACAATGTTTAATCAAATGTTGTTTTGTTTTTGGTTTTGTTTTGTTTTTTTTTTGTTTGTTTTTTTAATTAATTTTATTTTTAATTTTTACTTTTTCTGAGGTTTTAGTTTGCATTTTTGTTTTGTTTCAAATTTAGAAGACCCATTATACTATAAATTTACAGTGAGTTTTATCACCAAATGCTTTCATGTTCATTTAACATGTTTGTAATTCTTCATAGAAACTGAAGAACATACATCCTCAACAAATATTTTACTACTCATTTTGATTTAAACATAAAATAGACACCCAGCTTAGTAAAACACTCTCTCCTCATTACTGCCTCATTAGTACAAATATTAGTCATAGTTTTCACTGTCACACTATATACTTAGATCGCGTATATTATATTTTCACTTATTGCTTGCTTGTATATTATAAATAAAGTTATTCTAAGAACATTTGTGTGAGAAAATTAATGATGCATTTCTTTAATATCCTCATATTTTGCTGGTATTGATATGCATTGTTATTGATATTTGGATCACTAAAATTTCATAAATTTTACATGATTCTGTTTTTGTTTTCTATCAATGTTTTCTTTTATAACTTTAGGAAGAGTCATAAAATTTCAAATTTTGTTTGAACAACTGAATTCCTTAATATTTTTCATGTTGTTAGCACACCCTTTCACCTAATGTATTTTTCAACCTTCATCTAGTGTATAAGCCATAAGATAACCTTCTATGTGTAAGAAGTGACATTGAGAAGTTTTAAGAAGTTTAACATGACAACATTAGAATGATTTTCAGTTGTAAAATCACTCTTTGTAACCTCTTTCAAAGAGAAAGGGTTGAGAAAAGATTACATCTAATGTACATAAGTAAGAAACTAGTTAACCCCTTCATTACACTCAAGGAATATAAAGTCATAGTCAAAAGGTAGGTGGGAAAATCTGGTCTAGCAGACTAGATTTGGAAAGAAAATGCATTATTCTCTCTGGGATGAGCTTTGGATGCTTGAAAAAGGTCAATTGAAATAGACTATATCAGCTTGTCAGATGTATAAATCAGGCTTGTATGGAATTTAGTAGTATTCTTTGAAAACAAAGTGTTGGAAACCCAATGGTGATACATTGGATTCATGTGGGTACATAGGTAAAAGTAATAGCTTTATCTATATATATCTTATTTCATTGAAATGGACTGATCCAGTTTGCATATTACCAATTATTTTTCTGTCACCATTTTCTGAAAAAATAGTTTTATTTTTTTTTTTTTTTTTTTTTTTTTTACAGATATAAATTGGTTAAAATGTTGTGCTAACAACATCAAAAATATAAGAACATTCAATTTTTCAAACAACATTTGCAATTTCAATGTTTTTGTTGTACATATCTAGCTGTGAAATTTAGCCAAATACCTTCTTTTCAGTTATGCACCATTCTATATTTATTCTCTTTTGAGCACATCCTAATTCATCTTTAATATTACAAGTCTGTTGGTTATTGAATTTTCTATTGCCCTTAGCAAATATTTTCCCTTTTTTATATATCTACTTTAAATAAACTTATAAATCTAATTTTATATCTGCTCTTTTAGCAACAGTGTTTATAGGTGACATCAATTTTCACACCATTCTTACATACTTGAAAAGTAAAAAGAAGTAAAATTACTATAGAAACTAGTAATGAAAATTGTTGTTGTAATGTATTTTGAGCTTCTATATCAAAAACCAGAAAAGGAACAAAACATTAATGCTATGTTTTTATTGAAATAATTTTTATGCTTATATTTGCAATTATTTCTGGAGAAATGGGTAATTTCCTTGTTATAAAAACTTTACAATTTGTATATAATTTTTAATTTTAATAAAAATTACAAAAGATTTAAATCTATCTATTGCCAGAAGAAACAAGTAGAATATCTTTTAAATGAAAACTTGTTAATATCTTTTCAATTGTTGGTTTGTTTTTTTTTTAATTTGTTTTTTTTATGAATATTTAGTAAAAGAAATATCATTACTCATATTTGATAACAATAAGCTTAATGTTAAACATCAGTTATTCAAATATCTCTAGAGTTTAAATATTCTCTTGTTATTGATTTCTAATGACTTGAAACAGTTTATTAATTGAAATTGTCAACTGTATTTGAAAAAATGATCAGAGTATTTAAAATATGATTGAGAAAGACTTGATATAATAAAAAAAATGCTATCTAAGCACAATATCTGATTCCTCACAACTATTGAAAGTAATTTATCCTTTAATGCATAAACTCTTTACAATATGGATTATTTTTAGAAGAAAAACAAAGGAGGAGGAGCTCTATTTTCATGCAAAATGGACACTGATTCTTGATGCATGTGACCAGAAATATATTTTATCTAAAGTAACTTTGCATCTTCTATTTTATGAATAGTACTGTTTTCTCTCTTCAAATTAGTATTCATTTTCATGTTCATTTATAAGAAACCATCTCATACATTTTTACAAATATTGCCATGATCATTACTACTAACCAACTTCAAATTTTTCATTTTCTCTTAATCATTTTGTTGATAAATTGTTTTTTTACCATGTTTATAAACATAAGTACTTTGTATTTTCTTTCTCATAACTAATTCTCTACTAACTTATTTAGCTTATTTTTGTTTCATGACCAATTCAGTGATGAACATTTGATTCTGTTCAATATTTTTTCACTTCACAATTTGATGAATTAATATTATACACAGATGTAATCTGATTTGTGTCCTCATCTTGGTTGTCACACCATTTAGGCCATGTTATTCTTCAGTCTTCTGTTATAGTCAGTAACTTGTACATTTCAGACCACACTCTTTATTTAATTCACAAGAGTAAATTGTTGTTCTCATTCTACTGTTTATGCTTATATTGTGTATCAGTTAATTTGTCTTTGAGATAATGCTTGTCTATCTTTTCTACCAAATTAGAGTATATTTTATTTTTATGTATTATCTGACTATGGGGTTAAAATCCCAACTATCACATAACTAGATTATACTTTATCCACGAGCTTGTGTCTCATGAAGCAATTTACTCTCATAGATTAAATAAAGGTTTCCTGTTTGAAATTCTTAGAATGTTACCAACTATGACAAACACAAAGGGTACAATGGCCAAAATGTTGTAATTATAATAACCGAGATGAGGACAGTAGTCAGAGTACATCAGTTTATAATTGTAATTTGTGGTCTCTAATTCAGACTGAAACTGATGAAACAATTTTGTGGAATTTCCAATATTATATTAATTTTTTTTAAATATATTAAGTTAACTAAATAAACTTCTCATTCAACTAATTTGTCAATGGCCACTAAAAATACAATTTAAAATTTTAGTCTTAATAAAATCATTTGAAATATATTATTCATATTTATTATGTATGTGTGATATTATTTTTCTGTAATATATAATTATTTTCATTAATATATATGATTTATATTTATATATAATATTTTTTTATCTATGATAAATAAATTAATAATTATACATGTCTGAACACAAGGGTGCAGACTGGAAAAGTAATAAACGAAAATGCCAATATTTTCCTATCAAATATCATCCAAATGATTAAAAAATTGGGCATGACACCATTCTTAATACAAATAAGTACATCCTATTATAAAATCTAAATATAAACTCTATTGCAACACTTAACTCTAAATACTTCAGTATGTATTATTTAATAATTCTAAATAGTTTAGATCTTTTTAAAGTAAATCTTTATAATAACTTTGAAAAGAGCCACTAACATTCCAGAGGTAATTCAGACAAACTCATTTTTTTACCTTTGTTTTCTTGAGATTTTCATTTGTCTAAATAAAACTTTGAATGAAAATTTTGCAGTGTTGTTTGTTAGGAAAAGTTGTCTCTTAATTTAACATTGTATCATTTAAAAATACATCATATACATAATTTGTCATGTAGAATACTTTCAAATTCCTTTATATTGGTAATGTAACTTATAGTTATTATATCACTAAGCATAATCATTCCTCATTATTTGAAATTTACATAGATCAATTTTTCTACTCTATACTTAGAGCAGAGATTTCCTTTTATTTTCAGCAAAAGGATATATAAGATCATATCGACAGTTATGAACCATTTTTCTCATCAGTTTTTGCCACGCTTCTCCAACATCATGTATATGTATACACACATTTGTATCTGTTTCTAGATATAAAACAAAATGCCACTATTATTGTTATGGCCTATATCACAAATCTTAATTATTCATGATTAAATTACTTTCTTTTAAATAAAAGATAATTAAATGTATATATCTATATTTATATAAATAACCAGAAAAATGAAAATTTCTTAGATAATATTCATTTGCAATTTAGGATTAAAGCAATTGCCGCAGAAATAATTCTGGAGGCAATTGCAGTTGCCATTTTGCCTGCCAGCTTTACTTGTAATTTGTTTTATCAATCCTTTCCATCTGTCTTACATTTCATCTCCATGCTTACAAATTTATTACCATAGGTTAAATGTTATCCTTTGGATCTGTCAATAAGCATGATAATTAGATTGGCTTCTTTTTATTTTATTTTCTTTAGTTTTTCCTCTCTCTCTCTCTCTCTTGCTAAGTATTGGGAATTCTTGTGTAGAATGAAGCAAATCTAGTGAAAATATTTGCTGTAGCATGGTGTGCTAAAATATTGTAATAAACTGACTGAAAATTATGAATTTTTCTCTTTATATCAATCTTTCTTGTGCAACATTTTATCTAACATAATAAAGTCTATCAACAAATTTTTCCAGCATTTAAATAATTAGGAAATTCCTAAACTTCTTAGTATTTCATGCTTTCTATTTATATTATAGATTTGATGTTTATTAGATAATTTCAAGAATTTCTTAATTGCACAAAATTAAAATAATTAAAATTTTAAGTTGTTCAAATCTTGAATATACAGATTGCCAAGGGTAAGTTGTTTGGTTTCATTGGACTTAATTATCAAATTGAATACTGGTTATATTTTATACTCTTTTGTCTGCCTTCAAAACAAAGTGGACATAAGAACAAAGGTTGTTTTTTCAGTAAAACATGAACCGAGAACAAGTTTAAGCGTGTATTTTTGCCAGTTTTCACCAAGAGAACTCTGTCACTCTTGCAAAAATACACAAATCACAGTACACTTGCTCAGAGTGCAATGGAAAGCATGCCTATCTCACAAACAGCTGTTGATAACTTTGATTTGATCTCTGGATGCACTTTAAATATGGTCTTGTACCAGACACCTTTTTCAAAGCAAATCAAACTGCACAAAGTAATTAGCAGCTCCAAACTCTTCACTGTACATCACTTAGCTCTTTTTCCTTTTTACAATTTGACTTAATCCTTCATTATTCACTGAAATCTTAAACCAATATTTCTTTAAATATCTTTATTACACATTCCTTTTGATTTTAATTATCATCTCAAATTTTTCACAGTATTTGCTTCATGTATACCTTGAATCTTATTAAAATTGATGAAAAATAAAATGAATATATGTGTATGTGTTGAGATATATTAGCCAACATTCATTGAAACTTGTTTCATTGAATATGACATCAAAATTTCTTAAGAATGATGATCTTTTTATAATTTTGGACCTCTCTATGACCATTAGAAGTCAGTTGTTAAATTCTTCTAATAGCAGATTTTCCACCATTATCAGGATTTTAGGTGAATGTTAAAAATTTTATTTTTAGACTATGGGATTTATAATGTTTAAAAAACAATCTGATATTATGAGAAGATCACCACTAGGAAATCTTGAACTGTTGCATTTAACGAAACATGTATAGATTGTATGTAGTTAAAAGCAAAACATTACAAAATTTTTTAATAATTATTTATGCTTTTTCTGTATCATTGCCAATGTTTTGTGCTTTCACTCCTATTTAGCAATGTAATTGTTCATAAGGCACCAGTTTTCACTTTGAAAGTTTTAATGTTTTTTTATCAAGACAATGTTATCTATTGTTTCATAGGAGCCTATGTTGG
>OY757928.1:30040055-30262555 GCA_963585895.1 Sepioteuthis lessoniana | reverse complement strand
CAGGGTATTTAAAAGAAATATATATATAATCTATACATTTGAATTTTGTATGAACAAACTTAATTTTATTTCTTTATATTGATTTTGCCCAAAAGCCAAATAGTTCTTATCAGATTAATATCTATAAATTAATTATTGCTTTATACTTCCTTTCTTTTGGAAATTTATCCTAAAGTTTTTAACCCTTTATATCCAGTGTAGCTATTTATTTCTATGATACACAAATGACTTGCATGATTGCTTTGGCTTTTGAAAAGTACCTATTGGTAAACTAGTGAAATTTTATAATTTCAAATGCTATATACTCAATGCAAACTGCTATTTAAAAGTTCTATATCCCTGTCAATAAATAAACATAATGTTGTTTACATCAGTCACAAGTAGCAAACACCTAGTGAAGTTATAGTATAATAGTTATTCTGCTTATCCATTGTCAATATAGAATTTAATTCTTTGTCAAAATATTGTAATATTCCTTTCTGACATTTTCAATTGTCTGTTACATTTTTAGTACTTATTGTTGTTTACATATATATAATCCTCATTATGTCATTTCACTAGCACAGATTTCCCTGACCTTCTCTTGCCACTCGTCTCTATCGTCCATCACTCCCAACAGGCCTTCTATGCTACATCCTGTATCAGTTCTGAGCTGTTGTTGATAGGTTCTAGCTGGTCACCCAACCCTTGCTCATCTATGTACTGGAGTACATGGCTTATGAGTTTGTCAAAGGAGGCACTTCTGGCATTAGTTAGCTTTGTGAGAAGAGAAATTAGCTTCCAGAGTTCAAACACTGGACAGGGCTATTTGGATTTCATATAGTGCTGATACTCTTAAAAAAGGTATGAATCCAACTATTCTCCTTCCAGCTATGAGTAAATAGAGCAGACGAGGCTCTTTAATCTTGGTATGGCAACCAGTCTAAGAGAAGGAAAACTATGGCTTTAAACTAGTTTGCAGCTCTGGTGAGGGATAGGCTTTGCCAGGCTATTTGTGCCCAAGACATTCTATGAGTAACACCCCCATGGTCAAATTAGGTAAGAGACCGGTGGTGATATATGAGGTGTTTGTAGGGTAATGATTACTCTAGCAAGAAATGGACAAGGCTGTTTGTATTTCACATAGCACCAACACCATTGGGAAAGGTATGAATCCAACTATTCCCCCTCCAGCTACAGGTAAATAGTAGGGCAGTATTGGCTCCTTAACCTTAGTATGGCAACCAGTCTAGGAGAAAGAAAACTCTGAATTCAAGCCTGTTAAACTTTGCTTAAAAGTTGACCTTGTGTCATATCCTGCCTGCCTGTGTGGAGGGGTTAGTATGTGTATATATATATATTTCAACTGATTCTACCTAAGGGAAAAATATAATCTCAATCTTTATTGTTGTTTATCAATGTCATAATAAATTTAGAATATCAGATAAGATGATCTCTTTGTTGTATTACTGTTCACTGTTGTAGAAATGATAACCCAAATGATCAATAAAACAACTAAAACTTCAAAGATGAAAAAAGTACTTGTCAGAATTAATAACAATGATTGACAGCACTTCATTTAAAAATTAAATGAATATAAGATGTGATTAACACTACTAATGTGAGTTTGAGTTACACCAAGAGATTATCCTTGCTGTCATAGAAATGATGAATCAAGTAAGTTTCAGCAAAATTAAAAGATTTAAGAAAATTATGATTGATAATAATGATAGCCAAAGAATTGATCAGGATAGAAAACTAGTAAAAAAGGGGTGGGGTTATTATGAAAATATTCCATCTCAAAAATTATTTGAGTATCAGTCATTGAATAAAAATGACCCATTTTACAAAGTTGCTTATGTAAATATTTTTTGTGTTTTTCATAGTAATTGCATTTGTTAAATCTGTGTTTCAATTTTTTTCTTACTCTTTGTCACAGGGGAATTAAATGAGGCAATGAAAGCTAGGCGAAAAGAAAATCCATTGATTTCAGGCGTTGGAGACATTCTTTTAAAAAGAGTAATTATTATTTTATAGTTTTTATAAATTATTACAATAAACTTTATTTATAGAATTTATATATGGATTTAGTACATTTTCTTTAGTACATTTTATATTCAGCATTGTAACTGCACTTGATTTTTATAAAAATTAACTGCAGACTCTTATAATTATATTTGCTTTATAAAGCATAATCCACAAGATTTTTTAAATTATTGATCATTATCTCTTTCTGTGAAGATTACTGAATAATTCTTGCAGTTTTGACAAAATTTCTAACTTTCTAAGTAAGAATTTTGAAACTTTGATTATACCGTATGTATCATTTTCTAATATACTTTCTATTTCTGTTTAATTCCACTTTAGTTTGATGGAGAATATGGAGAAGAATTTAAAAAAAACTGTGCACTTTTCTGTAGAAATCAGTCATCAGCTCTTGAAACACTTCGGATAAAACAAAGGAAAGACCAGAGACTTGCTCAGTTTTTAATGGTAAATATAAACCATGTTTTGTTTTTGTTTCTTTAGAAAGTAAGAACATTAAGAAGTCTTATTATTGCATTAATGATTCATTTAAATAGTTAAATGACAAGAATTTTAATTTTGTGTGTGTGTGTGTGTGTGTGTGTGTGTGTGTGTGTGTGTGTGTTGTATTACTATATGGCATATATGATGTTGTAAAACGTGAAACCTGAGTTCAAATCCTAAACATAGCTGTTTACATTTCACATAACACTAATACACTTAAAAAAAAGTGTGAATCCAACTATTCTCCCTCCAGCTCTGGGAAAATATTAGGGTAGACTAAACTCTTTAACCATGGTATAGCAACCAGTCTAGGTGAAGGAAAACTCTGAATTCAAACTAGTCGTAGACCTGGCAAGAGATGGGTTCTGTCCAGCTATTTGTGTCCAAGACACTCTACATGTGTAATGTTTCCATGACCAAACCAGGTTATGAGATATATATATCCATCCTATATTATGAAGGATTGTATAATTTCTGCATTACATTTTGTATAAGTAATGAATATTATATTGCTCAGTGCAGGGAACAATGTTAAGTGTTGAAGCACAAGGAACAGAAGAAATATGGTCATAGGAGAAATTTACCATATTGTGGAGAGTGAATGTCTTGCTGTCACTGTCAAATATTCAAAAAAGGAAACATGGATTAAGTAGGAAAACATCAAAGATCACTTACATCGTGCAACATCAAACATGGATATAAAGATAATGAATTTCCTTACAAACAGTATGTATGACATCTTAGCATTACCAGTTAACTTCAAATTATGGAAGTTAAGATCTGACTTATGCGGTGTATGTGAAAAGACTGCTAGCTTGAACCACAGCGTCATTGATTATGGGTTAGAGTTAGATTGAACTTTTATATATCTTAAAAGTACTTCTTGGAGAAGCTGCACATGGAGATTACTGGAGGTCCTTTCCAAAGAAGTCGTTACTATACAGATTGGAGCATTACAGTAGATTTAACAAATCATGTTTTTCCCACTGAGATCATGTTAACCGTCCAGAATCTTGATTTTGTCATCAAGAAAAAAATGAAAATATTTTCAGAGGTTCCAACATCAAGTGCATGGATGTGTCACTAAGTTGTGATAAAAAAAGATTTTGACAACATGAGGTATTGCTTGAGCAACCTCAGTTAGTAGTAATGATGCTTGAAACCTGAAGCCATGCTTAACTTTATGGTCATCATATGATGCAGGCTTTGTTATAGGAATTGTTGTTTTTTGGAGGGATAGTTTTTTGAATTTTATTTATATATATATATATACACGCACACACACATATAGTGGGCATGGTAATAGAAAGAAATAAGTTACAAGTAAAAATACTATATTACTGAATAATTTTTTTCTTTACTATTTCGTATATAACTAATTTGAAAATTGTTCTTTAAAGGATGCTGAATCAAGTAGTATGTGTCGGCGTTTACAACTGAAAGATCTCATTCCAGCAGAAATGCAACGCCTTACAAAATACCGGCTACTTATAGAAAACCTGCTGAAATATACTACCAGTAAGAATTTTTTTTCCCCCCAATATATTTTCTTTTATTAAAAATATTTTGTTTAAATAATTCAAAAATTAACTTGTTAGTTAAATTAAATTAACCATTTTATTTCTTTTCCATTCTAAAAATTTATGCTTCAAAGTGCATCTAATTCAAAAAGGAAGACTTGGAACATATTTACATCAATGGTTTTCATTTAATATACAGTTTCAACCTATGCTTTTACAAGTCTGTATTAAATAAATTTACTCTTCATAAATTACTTTAAAATGTATAGTAGTTGAAAGTGTGGTTGAGCTACTATATATCTTACAAAGTGCTTCCTGATTATATTGCTTTCATTCACCACTTTTCTATTTTTCATGTGAATATCATTTTTTTTATAATAAAGATATTCGTTCACATCCTAAATAAAGCCAATTAATCTCTTTTATTTACAAATATATAATTAAATAATTCTACATTTATTTTAACTTTTCATAACAACAGAAATTATAAGAAAAATATCTTGAAGCTATTTTCAAAAAGGTAAATTTCTGATTAACATTTTTTGGGCTATAAAGCGCACTGGATTATAAGGGGCGATAACAATGAATGTGTCTATTTTCATTCATAAACAAAACAGACCATGTGTCAGATAAGTCAAACTTTATTTAACTCATTCACAGTAACTCTCAACATTGTTCAGTCATAACACATAAAATACAAAATACACTCACTTTTCAGTTTTTCCCTCATCCACAAATCCATCAAATTCTTTATCTTCAGTGTCTGAATTTAACAGTTGGACAATTTCGGCATCAAGCATGCTCAGATCCCTCTTGTCATTATCTGAGTCAGTCTCATTGCTGTTACCAGTACTTAGCTGTTCAGCGATGATTCAGGCCTTTGTGAAAGCTCAGATAACACATGTGACTGATACCTTAACCCAAGCATCCATGATCCATTGGCAAATAGTGGCGTAACTTGCCCAGTGTTACCTCCCTGTCTTGGTTAATGTGTGCTCGCCTTCTGTCATCCAATGTTCCCATGCAGCTTGCAATTTAACTTTGAACAACTTGTTGATACCAATATCTAGTGGTTGGAGTTCTTTGGTTAATCCCCCCAGAATGATGGTAAGCACTGAATTAGTTTGCTTCACTTGGGTTTTGATAGTATTGGTGAGATGGGTGTGAACGGCGTCGCTAATCCATAGGGATAGAGATCTGTGGAAAAAACCATCCGGTCTCTTGATATAAACTTCTCTCAACCACTCGCTCATCTTCTCATCCATACAGCCTTTTGGGTCAGCCTTAATGACAACCCTGTGCGGAAACTTTTTTTTTTTTTTTTTTTTTGCCAAAATCTTCTTCTTCAAAATGACCATGGGAGGTAATTTCTGGCCTTTAACCTGGCAGCTTAGAACTATTGTGAAGGATGACTTCTTGTTCCCTGTGGTGTGTACAGACACCATACAGGTCCCTGTTTTCTTAACAGTATGATTCATGGCGATGTCAAAGGTGAGGGGGACCTTGTCCATATTGGTGATGTGTTCTGGCTGGATCTTCTTTTCAGTGATCTTGTTCTTGCTGTAGGTGTGGAAAATGGCCAGCTTTTCTTTATAATTCTTTGGCAGTTGCTGTGAGATGGTAGTTCTTGTGCAGATGGGGAGATTGTGCCTTTTCATAAAATGGAAGTACCAAGAAGGACCTCTTCGAAAATCATTAATCTTCTTGTCATGTGCTCGTGCTGTTGCCTTGAGTCAACTAGAGACTGTAGAGATGCTTCTACTTGCTGTTCTGTTTAATGACCCACTGTTAAATTTTGTCCTCTAACTGTGGCCATCTCACTTTGTTCCCTTGGAAACTTCTAGATCTTCTTTACTTAATGCAAATAATCCTGCTTCCTCTTCTTCCGTATCATTGATTCATTAATGTTGAATTCTCTCACAGCTACTCTATTCTCATGTTCTAATGTGGGATTGATAACCTTGAGTTTGAAATCTGCTTTATAAGCATGTCTCTTAACAGGTGTCATTTTGGGGTCCTTATACACATGCACACACCCCGTGATATTACCAGTATGTTGAAACATAGTACATATGACTCCACGAGGCTCCTGTTGTAATATTCACAGAAATCGATATTTAGGATTGGGGGGCATTATTTCAAATGTTTAGAAAAATATTTAAAGTGAAAATGACTACTTTTTAGCTCATTTAATTCAAAGAAAAGAGACTAAACTTTGAAATTAAAAAATTTTTCAAGAAAATCATTATAAAGACCATCAAAATTGACATTAAAGACTCGATTTTTGAAAAACAATTCCCAAATCAACAGTGCAAGCATGACATATTTTTATTTAAATCTGTCATTAAGACCTTAAAAATGAATAAAATATACTGAAAAAATTCTATTTGTACCAAAGACATGATTTTTTTTTTTTAAATTATTAGTTCAGTCATTAGGAAACAAAATTGTAATATTTAAATAATTACCTTTTTATGATACTAATAAAATCCAAATTAAATGAACAAATTGAAAACCATGACACCCACTGTAAAAAATTTCAATTAAAAGTTACTCAAAATTATGTCCTTGAAAGGACGGTGAGATCAAAAGGAAATTATTTACACAAGAGACACTAGTCTGTTGATTGAAGTGAAATCAATTTTATGTCTTAAATATGAGAAGGGGAAATTAGCCCCAAATAAAAGATTTCTGAGCATAGTGTACCACAAAATAGATTCAAGGTTAGTAAGCACAACTAGAATTAATACAGAAGGCACACTGGGTTATAAGACACACCATCCAATTTTTTTTTTTTTTTCTTTGAAAAAAATTAAGTGATTTTAAGTGTGCCTTATAGCCCAAAAAATACAGTAATGGTATTTCATTAAAAAAATTAATTTATCAAAGTTAATACTTACTTTTATCTCTCACTTAGCCAATACCGAAGAATATATGATGCTTGAAAAGGCACATAAGCTGAGTAAGCGTATTTTAGAGTTTGTTAACCAAGCTGTACAGGACTGTGAAAATCACCACCGTCTTAGAGAACTACAAAGGCGGTTGGATAAAAGACAGTATGAAAATGTTTCTGGTGTTGAAGAAGAATTCAAAGTAAGTTATCTTTTTATTATTTCTCTTCCTCTACTTATATATAAAATACTGTGTAAGTTATAAGAAATTCTGTTATGGTAACATAATACATTACCTGAACTACAATAAATCTATTTAAATATACTGCTAATGTGAGTCAAAAGTTTTTAATATTTTAGTAATGTAAAGTATAATTTGGTAGCTCCAGATGTTTTTGCTGATGTGATAGTGACAAACCACACTGGACTGTGAGATGCTCAACTCGCCTTATACTCTCTAATTTTGCCTCTATGACTTGGAGTACTGTCTCTAGTTTTAGGCTTACCTGAACTTGGTTCTGTACTCTGATCAACTGCGTCTTCACCTTTCACACAACAAATCTTATAGGTTACTTTTACAGCATTATATCCCAGATCAAACTCATAAAATATCAGTTCCTGAATTAGAGTACATTGCACATTCATCTGTGTAGCTTTCAAATCACACATGGAGTGAAGCAATACACAACATGTCAGCACAACAACTAAAGTTAGTACTTTCCACAGTTTGAACTGCTTCAGTCATGATACATGTGCTGCAAATTAGCATGTAACAAATGATTGCAAAACTTTTGACTCATCCTAATATTTAGTTATATTTTGTGGGGGGTTTTGTTGTTTGTTTTTTCCCCCTTAAACTTTTTTTAATCATTTGTTAAAAATTCAATCCATGCTACTTTTTTTTTTTAATATCTAACTAGATTACACTACTTAATCTTTCTTTCTCACTTTCTTTTTTCATTTCTCTTTGTTCATAAATTTTTATACTTCAGTCTTCTATATTTTCTATGTAATTTCATGTTCTTTATCTGTTTTTTGATTTCTTTCCTTTCTTGAGTAAGCATAATTGATGCACTTATCTCAAACCTATAGACATGCAAAAGTGCCTATCTCTCAGTAAATAAATCTGTCATTTATGATGAAAACTATATGTCAAATCAATGTTGGTTGGAATATATAGACAGGAATATTAACAGCAAAGTCCAAAAGGTCTTATAATTCAAGTTTTTCACTGGCATAGCATCTCCAGGCAACTGATACTAAACTAACCAAGAAGAAATATATAGAGCTTTAATAGAACTCCAAGGTAGAACTCATTCCCAACAAACAAGAGTGCCAAGCTATCTTGGTTTTTACATATATATATGCTATATCTATGTTACATGGTATGTAAATTTAACAGGTATATTCATTTTTACTATGGACAGTTTTTTGTGAAACCCACCAGACAAAATAACTCATTAGTGAAGCAGTTAGAATAAATTTTCTATAAAAAAAATAACAGAATTTTTTTTATAATCATTTTAGCTATAATTTCATTAAACTATAAACAAAAACAAATGATTGATTGAAAATATTTAAAATTTCATTTTCATATTTTTTTATTTTCAGAAAATTGATTTGACAAAACACAGATTGATCCATGATGGCTTCCTAACCTGGCATATCAACCAGTCACGAAATAAAACAATTGATGTACATGTTGTGTTACTAGAGGACTTACTAGTGTTCTTGCAGAAGCAAGACGACCGGCTTGTGCTCAAGTGCCATGACACAACTATGGTACAGGGTTCTGAACCACAAAAATATACACACAGCCCTATTTTAAGAATTGGCAATGTTATAACAAGAAATGTTGCAACAAGTAAGTTTGACATATGTATATATACACACACACACACACACACACACACACACACACACACACACATTTAAATGCATTTAAATGATATGATAGAAAAACTTAATTTTTTTTCTTATTGACATTAAATATGTATCAGCATAAAAAAGGAAATAATCTTTTTTTTAAGCCTTTAGAATCAACCAACTTATCAAGTGTTAGAAGGTCTGACATATTAAACAGTAATTTAGAATACAGAAAATAAATTTGTGAAAAGGGTTTAGTCGCAGTTATCTACTCCTGAGTCAGTAAAGATATATAATCTTTGTTGACTCAGAAATGTTAAAGTTCCAAATAGGTTAATCCAAATATTAAATCCAACATGGCAAGATATTCTATTACTTGGAGATGTTCCATTAAATGGCTTACATAAGTTAAGTTTTTTATAGTAATTAAAAGATTCATTTATCCCAGAATGGAATGTCATTTTAGACTGGAAGTTGTTTATGGCTTATACCCAAGACAATAATCAACAATCTTGAGATAAGAGTGCCATACTAATCGGAAGAATGTATACCAGGCATAAAAGAAAAAAAATGATGTTAATGCCTAAATTTGAATCAGTTCAACTGTGGCAGCACAGTCAAACTTAGGGGTAATTCCATTTTCAATCTGTTGGTTGGATATATCTTTGGATAACACAAATGATTTGCTGTCTGCGTTGTGTTCTTTAGATCCAGACAATGAATCACTCATGAGTCGAAGTTGCCAGCCAATGAGTGAACAAATGATACTGCACAATTAAGGAAGTAAAAAAAAAAATAAATGTCAATACCAAGAAACAGAATAAAACACAGCTTGCAAAAACAACAATATATAGTTTATAAAAAAAAGTCTTTCAAAGATGTTGCATAAGAGACTGTCAATTACTCTTCCACTTTCTATAGTCTGGTACAAGGTCATCTTAAATGGTGGTATGTTTGTTTTCCCACAGCATTGTGTCATGGATGGCTTTCTCACTTTCTATACTCAGGGCCATCTGGTACAAGGTCAAAAACTCAGAGCTTCGGAAAAGCTGTATACCGACTCACACATAGGTGTGATCTCTCAGTGATCTTTCTTACTACTGTGTATGACAAAACTGTCAATTTATGTATATTATCAACTGAGTTAGGGCTAAGGTTGGAATCAATGGAAGATGCCAATTTTCATTGTTTAGAATCATTTGCTAAACAATAACAATACATTTGTTTTTGTAATTCCTTTTTTGATTTTGCTTTCTCATCAAATTCCTTTTTCATAAAAACAAAACACAATTTTCGTAAATTCCTTTCTCATCAAAATAACATAACTTTTACAACAAAATTCCTTTCTCATAAAACCAAAACATAAATTTTCTCTACACTACCCTTCAAAAACCCATTGCACATAATGTGACTCATAATGTATTTTTCTATTCTTCTAAAATCCAAATTGATTTTTTTTTCCTCTGATTAATAAAACGTCTCTGACCCCTTCAAGTTTACACAACTATTTGAATTTAGATTTATCCTAAGCTATATGTGAAATTATTATATCCTGTAATATCTTAAAATGTAACTTTAAACAGTTATGAGGGATATCTGAAAATTTGGGTACAGATAAGCATATATCAACCAGAATTAAAGCATTGTGAAAGGTGTAAACACTAAGCAGTACAGAGTATGCAATATTGTAAAAACCAGAACAACCTTTATAATGAGCACATGTGTATATCATATCATAACCATGATAGCTGCCACCATAAAACAATGGACAAATAAAGGTGCAAGATTTAATGAAATTTTAGCATGCAAAATTCACCACAAATACTGTGTATTGCAAACATGTAATGAAGAGGAAACCAGCATCAGTCTCATCCAGTGTGTTCCAAGAGAATCTGCAAAATAAGCCTTGTCTAAGATGTCCATATTTATCAACAAGGGACTACATTGCATGTGTTGAATCTTTGATTCAAAATTATTGATGAAGCAAACTTTGTGATACAGCTGTGGAACTTGATCTTCAAAAATTGGGGGTCATGAAATTGTTCATGAGAAGTATCATTATTGGATAGCGACAGGAAGATTCCTTTGACATGTTGCAAGAGTTGCATAACAGAATGTGTGCCTGTTTCTTAGGGTAAACAGGATGATGCCCCAACAGAAATGCATAACAGGATGTCCACTTGTTTCCTAAGGTAAACATGATGCAATGGAAGTGCCACGTAAGGAGGCATGTCCATGTACAATACGAGGTGGGACATTGGACCATAAGGGTTGCGTGAGCATCCAAAAAATTATAAACCAGGAAAGATTTTGACCTAGGCAGAATGAAGCAGAAGGGTTCTACAAAAAAACACACCTGTGTGTATGCTTTTCAGCCATCTCCAACTTGCTCTTACTCTACCCATATATACATTTCAGATAATGAAGAAAACCAAGAAAAGAAGCAGTTTATATTTTTATACATCAGCATTGTTATTGTTTTTCTCTGTATACAACATCATCTTGTTTGGGTCTCAAAGTAATTAACTGAAGAGCACAAATTCTAGAATTATTTGAAATATTTCACCAAATCTACTGCATAGTCCTTACTTGGATCTTTCTAACTTGATCTTCCAAAGTTGGTAATCCATGAAATTATTGGTTCTCAAAGCAGTTGGTTGAAGAGCACAAATTCAAAGATTGTTATGTTTGGGATGTTTTACCACATACACTGCATAGTCTTTACTTGAGGCTTTCAGATTATCTTTTAGTTAGACCCTTCAAACAACATTTATCCAGGAAGAGTTTCTACTCTGGTGATACTGCTATTGCCATAATGAATGAGTGGCTACAATGTTTTTATACCTCATTTTTCAAAGAATCTTCATATGGTTTGGTTTTATGGCATATCAACCATTGTAAGTTATTTAATGCCAAATCCTCTTTATACATATATATTAAATATATATGGATGTACATTTTCTTTTTTAAGTAGAGGAATTATATTGTGAATTGAATTACCATGACCAGAAAATCCGGCGAACACCAGCTCACAACATATGGAAACACTGGACAGCTGTTTCGACCTTATTAGGTCTCATCAGTAGTGTATACCGTGATCTCCCCCCACTGGAGATCGAACCATTGACCACAGAATGCAGAACCGAAACTCTTCCACTGAACCAGCAGTCCACATTGCACACAAGTGATGCCAAATTAACTAGTCATGGTAATTTTACATCCAATTAACCTGAATATGTCTTGCAAGTTACATCCGTACTCTTTACAGAGGACATGGTCACCTCCAGGGCCACTGTAAAGAGTATGGATGTAACTTACAAGACACATCTAGATTAATTGGCTGCACAATTACCATGACTAGTTAATTTGGTGTCACTTTTGTGTGATGTGGTGGCTCAAAGATAGTTTTGGCTCTGCATTCTGTGGTCGCTGGTTCGATCTCCAGTGAGGGAGATCACAGTAAATAGATATGATTTTGTAAACATATTTTGTTTTAGCTTTTAAACAAACCTAAGTTCATTCTTTTATGCAGTTAAATGGTTCCAAGCATTTCTATGTATCACTAACAATTCAATTAAATATGTCATTTGTTTACATACAGTTAAATGATCAAATAGTTCTATTTCTAACAATTCAATTTATCATGTCATTTCTTTGCACATAGTTTAAATGTCAACGTTCTATTTGACCCATAGATAGGACCCTATCAGGTACTACCACTCTAGGTCAGAGTGGACCTGGGAGCAATGGCAATGAAGGGGTACTCCATATTTCCCAAGGTTCCAACATCACTGAAGCCTCACCATCATATTGTTTAGTGTCATATCTAGGACACTCTTTGTGGGGGAGTGTTTTACCCCTCTGCAGAGATGCAGTCAATGTATTCTACAGCCTCAGCCAACTGGGCTAGATAAGATATGTGCATCAATCTCAATGGTAACTAGATTGTTAAAGTAGCATACTATGCTGGTAACTCATAGAAAATTTTGTACTTGCATTGAAATTAATTTGTTTGATAAGCAAATGTTTTTTTTTTTTTGTTCATCCCTCATATTTAACATTTATAGCATTTTGATACATCTTCCACAATCATGTCCAAGTTGCAATATTTGTTATAACATTAGAATTTACCTTGAAAAATTGTCTGTATTTAAATGATTAATCAGTTCAAATTTATTTATTTTATCATTCTCAAATAAAAATCAAAACAGTATTAAAATGTGCAAATTTTTTACCATAAAGCTATTACATTATATTAAGAAAGGAAGTATTTGAAAATTTTAGTGCACTAATTAGAAGTCTTTCTCTTTACATACACATTTCACTATATATTTCTCTATTACTGATCACAGATAAATATTGGTTTTGGTTTCTTTGTTTAATGACATATCAACCTTCATAGGTTATTTAATATCAAAGCCATCCTTATAGAACATTATTTCTATTTAACCCATAGCTTGGGGTTCGGGGGTTCATACTATTCCCAAGAGGATTGGTCCAAAAGTGAATGTAATAGCAGAACTGGAGTTCAAACTTGCTTACTTTCAGGCTTCAGTCCTGCACTTTAGCCATTACGCCACTGGGACTGTCCACAGACAAATATAAGAGCTACACTTAATTGCATTCTTTGCAATGGAAGAAGCTTTATTTTTGTTTAATCAGATATTATTTAATTTTTGTCGTAATCAGCTCTTAATCAAAAACAATATTAAATATTCTAAACTATTGCTGAGTAATATTACTGATATTCATTTATTACCATAAAATCTGTTTTGTTTTTCCCCTTTTCTTTTGCAGATAAAAAGGGTTTTTTTGTTGTCAATACATCAAATACAGGACCACAGATTTATCAACTTACAGCACCTAGTATAGAAGACCAAAAAAAGTAAGATTTTTGACACAAATAAATTATAAGACATAAAATAAAAAATACATTTTTACCTTTTTTAAGTTATTTTGAAGACTATTAAAATAAAGTAACCAGCCATATCTAATGTAATATCTGATAATGCTTAAATTGATTCAATTTTAGTACTTTTTCCTAAGCTTTGTTAGAAATGAACTTGCTTATTATTGCCACACAACTTATGTACAGGTATAATGAATCATGAAAATAATGGGCTTTATTTTATTTAAATCTTTTTTTTATTTTAGGTGGTTCAAATGCATACAAAGTGCAACAGAATCACAGAAAAACTCATCCCATAACAAGCAGAATCTTATAGGTGGATCTAGTGCAGCAGCTTCAGCATCCAGTACAGCTGCATCTACACCCAGCACAACAGGAACCAGCTCAACAACAACGACGACGACAACAACAGTGTCAGCAGCAGCTGCATCAGCCCCTGCAGACAAATTAAATAAAACAGACAGTATTGATACAGAACAAATACAAAACACTTCTACTTTAAAGTACGTATTCTTTAGTAGCAAGATCTATTTTCTTTGCTGCTTAGACTTGAAGTATGCTCAAACCAAACTGCATTGAAGTTTTTATTTTCATACTTAGTTTAATTGAACTGGAATGATCAGTGGTTAATATAGGTATGAAAGTACTTCATATTTTACAAGATGAAATGTATAAATCAAAATAATTTGCATTGAGCTGAAAGCATAATTCAAATAATAACAACTGACTAATATCTTAAGTTCAGTTAATTTTATCAAATGAATTTAAGTTAAACAAATGTTTTAATCTCATTGACTTAATTTTAAAAGTGAGTATAGATTGATTTTTCAATAAGAAATATTTATATTCTTCTACTTCATAAAAAGATAATTTTAGTAAGTTTTTTTTTTTTTTCTTCTTTTTTTTTAATACCTTAAAGGGAGAAAGATTCTGAAGAACCTATTGGAGATACAATTGATGGTATCGGCAGTGTACAGAAAGTTGGTGAAAGTCAGCAGTCAGAAGTTCATTTTGCAGGTCCTGAGGATGTGATAGTATCTGATGTATCATTTGCTGAAGCTGAGTCTGTTCAGTCTCCAATTGGTAAGATAATCCTAATATTGTTATCATTGACTCAAAATCCAATTGCTACTTGACTTTCACTCATTTAGTTAACCAAGTTATATTTCTTCAGCATGAATTTAAATTACAATGTGCAAAGCAAGTTCATTTATATATATATATATATATATATATATATATATATATATATATATATATATGTTATTATAATTCATTTGTGAAAAAGAATTCAATTTATTTATGTATCTTTACAGATTCTTACAAAAACTTTATACATGATTCCATAAGTTTTAATTATTCTAAATGATTGAGTAGAATATTTAGATTTTGTATTAATTTGAAATCACTGTTATAAATAATGGCTGAAGGACTGTTGCTGTTGTTCAATACTTACTGAAAAGGAGGCTAAATGCTATTGTATATAAACCTTTACAAAAATTTATAATTCATTAAAAGAATTTTGAAATTCTTTATCAGATTTACTACCTTTAAATTTTGACATATTTAATCACATTCTGTTTTAGCTAATATCTTATTTAGTTATAGTTACATTTAAATTTATTTCAATACTCTTGATATATGATTGGATGCTAAAGTATCTTACAAACACAAATCAGCTGCTCATATCAGGCACAAAAAATTGATTACTGTTTTTCCTTGAGCCTATCATATAAAGAAATTATATGTACAAAAAAAAATGTTTGTATATAGAACATAGTGAAGCAGATAAAAATTCTCATATTTGATAAAACTAATTTGAGCCCAAATATATTTATAGAGCATCTCGAAAAACAAACTCCATATATCACTGATTTAAATATTGTTTTAAGGCTGATTTAAATTTTCAAGGTTCATCTATTATAACAGTATTTCATAGGTACAACTTGTAAAATAGTTTTGAATTAAAAATATATGTAATGAATTTAGCAAATGCTTTTTGTTATTTTCAAATCTGCTATTTTTAATAAGAGACTCAAGTCCTATTTTAAGCCTACTTATTTGATCATTTTAATTTTGATTCATTTATTCACTTATTGTTTGAAATACTCTTTATTTTCTGAAAACATCGAGATTTTTTATTGGATTAATTTTCCTTGTTTGATTTTTAAAAAGCTTTTGTCCAATATATATATATATATATATATATATATATATATATATATATTGTAGCAATGAATTTGTGTTTCATCTTTTTTATAATATTTAAGTCCTTGCTTCGCATATTTTTCATAATTTTCTAAACATTATTATTCTACTTAAAGAAGACCTAAGACACATTTCTATCTGAAGACTTCCTTTTCATACATAATTTTAATAGAAGTTTTGTAGATACTTTGCTTGTTTAAGGAATTAAATTCAGCCCCACCCCCTTCTGCCCACTTCTTAGTTATATCTCTTTAACTTCCTTTGTGATAGTTATGCTTTGTTAGTTAGTGCATGTCTTGAAGTCTACAATGTCCTGGTGTGCTGTCACCTACCACTTGACACTTATGTTGGACTGCTACTTTTTTGAAGTGTGCCTAGAATTTAGTCATCTTCTCTTTCTCTCTCAAACATATAATATACTCTGCTATTCTTATTGCTAGAAATTAGGCAATCTGACTTTTTCTTTTTTTCCCCTTTTTTTTAACATGTGGAAGACATAGAAACTATTATCTTTATTTTAAAAAAGAAAAAAAAAAGAGCAAAGTTAAACCATTGCAGTAAACTTCCATTGTTAATTTGTTACGTGTAAATTTTTAAAATATTTTTGAAAAAATTTAGAAGATTAATGAGTTTGCATTTTATTGTTCTGTCAGTACTTGAACAAACAACAGCTCATCTTCTGCCTCCTTTATAGCTTTTACTATTTCTATTGTTTTTATATTGAGCACTTTTATTTTTATAAAAATGCTTACTAAACTTCCACTTAGTTTGAATAGAATAAAATAAAGATTTTCACATTCTGATAGAAGAATTCAATTTTTTGCATCCTTTGTTCTCATTGTTATTTTTTAATGAATGCATTTATCTTGGAAAATTTATTCACAATTTTTTATGAGCTTTCTTTATTTCAGAAACTCTGATATCATCACCTTATTTTGTTTTCAAATCTGTTTTAATTTTTCTTTTTACTATGTTTGTCCACTTGGTATATTGTTTGTGGCTGTACAATTTATTAACCACACTGTAGTGAGTTGTTATTGTTGTTATTTGGTCACTGTCTGTATTTTAATGTAGTGCAGTAGAAGTACCACATTGCTGTTTGACATGTTTGGTGCAGTATTGTGTTACTATTGTTCTTTTCTGTTTTCACTTTCATGTAATTGAATGTTTCTACCCAATCTATCTGGAGACGCTGAATTTCATCTGCAGTGGCTAGTATTCCTGCCTCATGCAGATTTTCTTATAGTTTAGCCAATATTAAATATCATATATAAATTTACTTAAAATATTTAAAAAAATGCTTTGCTTTTTCTACCAAAATACATATATACAAACACATACTCTCTCTATCACACATGATAGTAACCTCATCACGTTTTTAATATGGCCTTTGAATATTTCATCCAGGCCCACTATTAAATCCTCACACTCAAATATGAAATTAGATTTTATTTCTTATATGGTGTAAATATTTGAAATTCATTTTTATCTCAACTTCTAAGTTGTTAAAAGATGGAATCAATTTCCAACATGTGTGAACATTGTTAAAGATTGTCTGATATATCATTTCACTAACTACCATTCTCAAAACACAAACTAATGATACTTCTATCAAAATAAATGTGATATCCTAAGTTATTTAGTTTTTAGTATTGATTTAATGAAATAAATATATTGGATTTTTTTTTTTTTTTTCCACAAAATAATTTCCACTTTGGAAGTTGAATGGATAATTTTTATCATACTGTTATTGCTTCTGACAGTGCTTGCTAATTCTTTATAGTGGTTCTTGCATACCCATAAATATAAGCAAGGTGTCTTAATACAGTATCTCCTATAAGTACATCCTTAAAATTTTTTTTATAAAAAGTTAATTTTCCTCTAAACCAAATATACCAGGAGTTTATTATTTTTAGTAAAACATTATACAATCAAAACAGGTATTATTTATTACCAAACTCTACAACCAAAAATTAAATTGAAACACCTGTCATCAAAAATAAAATTGTACAAATATATAAAGGGTGTACTTATTTTTGGACTACCTCATAGAATTTCAATACTGTTGAGTTTAATAAGTGATATGTAATATCTGTTTTGATTGTATTATCTTGGTATCTTTGGTTTTGAAGAAAATGAACTTTTTATTCAAAACATTGTTAGGTGCACTTATGGGAGATTCTATATTAAGGCATCTTGGTTTTTAAGTTGTCCATAAAGTTGATATCAGAGAACTGTTTAGCTACTATTCTTAGGTTACAGCAAAAGGATTCATTGGTCATGCTGCAATTTGCTAGTATGGTTGGCTATCTTTTAGCCATCTTATTCAGTGATAATCTCCATTTTTGTTTTTATTTATGCTGCACTGTACACACACTATTTCTCATGTGCACCATTCAGCTTCTTGTTTATTATTTCATAGGAATGACACAGTTTGTTCACATTCACATTTAGCTGAACTGGGTTCACCTCATTAATGCATTATTGTAATCTATCTACCTTTTACTTATATGTTGACAGGTAGACAAACAGTAACAACCAAGCAAACTTTTTTTTTTTTAATCCTATGAACAAATTTAACAGTACCATTTTTTTTTTTCCACAGCTAAAATATTTTTTCTTTTTAAATATTTGTGAAAAATCAAGATGTACTTTAAATGCAAAGGGAAGTTCTGAATTTTATATTTCAGTTTAAAGAATAACAAAATCTGGTGGTGTACATGTTGTTGTTGTCCGGGGGGGTTGTTTTTTCTTACGCATATTCTTTTGTGGGTATTTTATTTGTATTTTATGTAAAATGTTTTTTCAGTGTCTCTAAAAATCAGTTTTGGTATGCTTTTGGTGTCTGCTTTTTCTTTTGAGAGAAAGGATTAATCCTCGTTTATTATGTGTACACAAAGGATATCATCTCTGTAAAGAAAGCCAAACAATATCACATTTGTTTTGGTTAACACAACTGCTTGAAATATTGTCAGTTAAGCTTTGTTTCTTAAATCTATATAAATGAATAATATATATCTCCCATGTACTGAATAAATTACAATCTAAGTGTGATATCCTCTGTATATACAATTATATAAAACCATCAATATACAAAATTCTCCTTACTCTCAATAGCCCCAGTGTCATTATTAATGAAACTAAATTTTGATTTTTGATTTTTTTTCTTTTTTTACATTTAGTGGAATTTTGTTGATGTTTTTGTTTTTTGGGTTTTTTTTTTTTTATTATCTCCAGTTGTTGCTTGTTAATTTGTTACTGGGATATTTTTGCTTTAAAAACAAAAGTGGATTTTTTTCAAAATTTTCACTATATACTAGTTTTGAAAAAATATTCAAAGGAACTCACTTTTTATCCATGTTTGTTTTTTGTTGTTGTTTTTTTTTTTTGTTGTTTTTTTTTTATACTTTAACCCACTATCTCTTTATATTTCTTGTTTTTTTCTTCTATTGTTATATTTAATGTTTGTTTGTCCCTTGGTGTGGTACCCTTCTCCCTGTAATTGGTGATAGATAATGTTGGAACACAGCTTGGTGCAGATATGCTAATGTCTCGCTAAATTAGAACGAAATCAATGTACACTATTCTTTTCTATCCTTATTAACACCTAAGTATTTTCTTATGATTTAATCTTCTTGGCATGATCCAACTGTGTTTTTAAAAACCTTCTGTAAATGAAGGTTTTTATTTCTTTTCTACTTCCCATTTCTCTATGTGGTGTTTAGTTCTGATCTTGACTTAATTGTAAATGTTAAGAAATAAGATTCAAGAAGTCCTCAAGTTCATATCATACAACAGATTTTAAGGAGCACTTATTTTTTTTAAATATATTTCTTAATTGACATTTTAATCATGATCATTCATCATCACTTTGACTTTCTGGTCATCATTTTACCATCCATTGTGTTAGTTTGATGTCATATTCATACCAATTAGTCCAGGCAAATTTCAACTAATCTAAATTTTCTACTTTAATAACAATGTTCTTTCAATATAGCTTTGAAAGTTTCATTCTTATGGATTCTATTATTTTGTCAACTGTAAATTCGGTTGACCACTGATATTCCCTTCTAGCTTTTTTTTTTAGATGGATATTTCAACATGTTTTTGGTTTGTTTTTTGCGAGATAGGAAAAATTATTATCACATATAATGCAATCTATAAGAAAGGGAAACAAAAATGTATTCAGCCTTATTTTTTACTGTGCACGCTTCAAAATATTATAATTAGAACTTTATTTCTTGGTAGGATTATGTATAAACATAATTAAATATGACAAATAACTTACGCTTTAATAGGGGAGAATAACCAAAAGTGATGAACTTATGGCTCCTAAGTAAAGTTTATTTACAATATTTTTATTGCAATTATTTTGTTACATTTTAATTTCTATAGATGAGTATTTTACTTACTATCACTACAAGACCTAAAAAGATATACAAGTGAACATTATCTTGCCTATTTATGATTTAAAAAATTATCCGAAGACAGGATATTTAGAATAAGAAATGCTATGTAAATGGTTCCAAAAATCTTTTCTTTCCTCTTTTTTTTTTTTTTTTAAATTTTTTTTTTAACTACTTTTTTAAAACTGCTTACTGCATTTATGGCTCAGTATTGATGATATAAAAAGTGTCTATAGCATTCCTATAGTTTTCCTCTGCTATTATTCTTATCTTTTTAGTCTTTGCATTCTTCCATCTTGATCAGACAACATGAAATAAGATTTGCCCTAGTGAAAGTTGAAAGTAAATAAATTTTTTCTTATAAACAAGCAGAATCTGTATGGAATTAATGAAAGTAATGAAATTTAATCCATATTAGGTTTCTGTTGTTTTCAAGAATAAATTTTCCTTTTTATTTTTTCTGACAGTCATATATTTTTTTAACTAATGGTTGATAAATACACCAAACAACACCTGTGATAGCATGTTAAAACAACAAAGATGAAGATGATGAGTACAGATTGATCAAAACACTTTTGTCTTGATCTCAGAAATGAGGAATTGCCATTATTATTTACTGATGAACTCAGACTACCTAATTACACTATAAATAGTACAGTTGAAAAGGCAGATAAAATAAGATTAGGTTTTAAATTCTTAGTTACCATCACTAATTTTTCCTACAATGGCATAGTTGATACAAATATTGGTTAACGTATATTTAGTTACCTGGTGGTTATGATTTCAGTCCCTGGCCTCAGGCATTGCACAAAGATTTGTATACAAGGGCTGGCTTAAAGTTCATAGACTGATCTAATTACTTGCATGAAATGTGACTAAATGAGGTCTATTTTTCAACATAGTCCTTCTGGTGGTCTACACACTTTTTTCTATCAGTGTTGCATTGGTTGGATCCCTTTGGTCAAAAAGTCAACAACAACATATATGATGTCATCATATGAACTTTTTAGCCCACTCTTGTATATTTTAGTTCAGTGACTGATATGAGATGCCTTAGCATGGATAGAGTAATGAGAACAATCTACTCTAGTGGATTGAATAAAATCCCAGTTCAAAATTCCAAGAATGTTAGTAACTCCCACAGACACCTGAAAGACAGTGTATAATCAGTGAAACATAGTAACTATACTAACAACCAAGATCAGGGCACTAGTCAGAGTACATCAGTAAATAATAATGATAATCAAAACATTGCAAAGGGGAAAAAACTAAGATGAACGGAATAGGCTTGTAAAACTTAGAAATGCTATTTGCATGTTGGCTTTATCAGCCATATTGCCACAGACCTGAAAGATAACTGCTAACTTAACTATGCATTGTGATGAGATTCTACTGATGCCATTCATTGCTAATTTTGGAGACCAGAGAAATGTTTCTTCTATTCTGTTTAATACTACTATTTTGCTAATGCCCATTCTCTTTATATCCAATTGTGCATTTTTGTTAATCATTTTTTATTGAATGTGGAGAAATAAGTGCAATGGTCTCATTTTCATTTATCTAAATCTATTTTACCCTAAAAATAAGAATTTTTTAAAAGTATAAGATATTGTAACTCTTGAATAACCAACACAGATTATTAAAGGAATAATGATATATTTATTTTTAAAAAAAACACACAATATAAGAATTTTAAAGATTATTCAGTGACATTTTTGTCTACATGTAAAAAACAAAATATAAGAATTTTAAAGATTATTCAGTGACATTTTTGTCTACATGTAATATCCTCATCTTAATTTTTTTAAAGAAAATGTTTCAGTAGCATGTTCTCTGATCATCTTGGGATTTATAAGGTTGTAACTTTTTACCAGTCCTATAGTATTTGAGGTATGCAATTAGATATATCTAGTTGTTGGCCTATGATTATCCTGTTATTATATCTATTAAATAGAGTAAAAATTTAAGAAACTACCTCTAAATTTTTTGAAAATGTGTGTAACATTTTATTATTAAAACTAACATCAAAGGGGACATTAATTTAAAAACATTTTTTAATTAATATACACAAAAATATATATAGGCTATGCTGGAATAAGACTTTTAAATATTGATTTTTGTTGCCAGTAACTGTTGCTTGAAAAGATAACAAAAGACTAAAATCTATTTGTAGCTGATACTCACGATTTTAACCTTTTTTTTTTTTTTTTTTTTTTTTTTTATATATAGATTTTAAATATTAATCTAAGCCTAATTTGTTTTAATACTAATGAAATCATTATAATCATTTATAATGAAAAAAATTCTTGACTGACTTTAAGATCAGTTTATTTAACAGTTGATCTAAAGAAGTTCTGAGATTCTTTTTCTGGCTTATAAAAATATTTTTATATCAAGTCTCATTTCCGTTATTAACTCAAATAGGTGTGTAGCCTAGTGGGTTATCATCATAGAAAATACACAGTTACTTGAGTTCAAAACCTGGATGTGACTGTTTACATTTCACCTTGGTGCTAATGCCCTTAGAAAAGGCATGAATCTATTTAATCTCTCTCCAGCTATGGATAAATAGTAGACCAGACTGACCTTTGTTTAGCAACCAATCTATGAGAAGGAAAACCCTGATTTTTAAACTAGTTTTACTCTACTTGAAAAAAAAATCAACATTGTCACATCCTGCCTGTGGTGGAGGGATTGAATAAATTCATATTAACTTAAATATGTACATTGAAATTAATGATTTTTTTTTTTTTTCATAATAGTATGACTTAAGTTTTGAATCAGCCATCATTATATAAAGGTGTAACTGGTTATCATCTGGAATGATAGTGCTCCTGTCAACAAGTGACACTGAAGTGCTATCTTTTTTTCTTTTTTTTCTTCTTTTGGGTGATTTTTTTTTTCTTACTGGCCAGCAGAATGCATTCTTTCTAATGTCCATTTTACTTCACATCCAGCTGATCAATCACAGCAGTATCATCAGTTATGTGTTTAACTAGGTGTTCCTTTTAACCCAGAAGATATTAGTGTTGTCTGTCTATGCTTTACCAGCCTCTGGTTCTCCTTTGTGACTAGTCAGTCTCCATATCTCATTGTGCACCACTTGATGTACTCAGAGCCAATTGATCTTGTCCCCTCAGAGAAGCTGCGACGGAATGATGACCTCATGAAACAAGTGCTGAAGGAGAGAGAAAAACTAATTGCAGAAATACTCAACATTCCTTACGATGATTACATTCACATTGTTGAGGTAAATGGTCTTTACATGTTGTTCTTTTATTTTTATTTTTTCTACTTCTACTTTCATTTCTTAAATGGGGGCCAAATGTTTTTTAATCATTGTTTCTCTTTTATTGTACTTGTTCTTTACAGTATAGTATGAAGGTTCTTAAGGACTTTTCAAAATTCTTATTCATCAGATCAGATTATCGTTCATTATTCTTTATCCTGTGTATAAATGTTGTTCAAGTGTTGATATGTTGCTAATCTGTTCAAATCCATAATTATTTGATGTGCCTTACAATTAATCCATAGCTAGTTACAAAAGGTGTTAAAAAGACTTTAAAAGAAATCTTATAATCCCTTTGAATAAAATTCCTCTCCTCAACTTCCATCATCTCATCAGAAATATAATTTCTATAGTGAACCTGGCTGTTACTTGAGAATATTTTTGTTTTGAATTAAAAAGCTAAGATAACACTTGGTAATTTATAGGCCTTTTATAAGTTGGTTATTTATTTTAAAT
Organism: Sepioteuthis lessoniana; assembly: GCA_963585895.1. NCBI lineage: Eukaryota > Metazoa > Mollusca > Cephalopoda > Myopsida > Loliginidae > Sepioteuthis > Sepioteuthis lessoniana. Next base: position 30,238,502 of record OY757928.1, on the reverse strand, counting down.
TTTGGTGTAGATATCTTCAAATTATAATTTTTTAAAATTTGTATAAGTTAAATCAGAATAAAGATAGTTTTCTTTTTTATGCTTTAGTGCTGTATATCATATATTCTTCCAGATTATATTTTGATGCTAAGATAATTGATAATTTATAAAAATATTCAATTTTGTGGACAGATAGATTGTTCATCATCTTTATGCACTTTTCTTCCTATAAAATCCTTTGACTATCAGGGAAATAATTTATCTTTATACAAAGATGTTGTACATGATGTCATTTTTATACAAACATAAGATCACATTTGTGAAATCAAGCAAAGAGCAGAGGAAGTTGATATGGTCATCATGACATAACAAATTTCTTTTATTCTATTCATGATTATTTTTTAGCATGTAAAACTAATAAATGAATGCGCTAGGTCCTTATTTATAAAAGATTCCAATTTGAATTATCATCAACTGTTGGCTAATTTATGAAAGGGGATTAATGTTTCTATAATTAGATATTGTGGATTGCTTTTTCTTTTATATAATATAAACTTCTCATCTTAAAAATAATTGAAAGATAAGTATTACAGTTGACTTAAATTAAATGTTCACTAAACAAGTTTCTTGTAAACTTTTTACATGTGTAAGTTGGGCTTACACCAAATCATTTGAGAACTTATTTGACTTTGCCAATTTGGTTAGTATAATAATTCTATATTATTTGGCTCCTTTGTATTATTTTTTATCATTAATTTTGGTCTGTTACACCTGATTATAATGAAAAATACAATTCCTGTTGATGATTAGAACAATTTTAATATAACTGCCTATGAGTGAGACTGACAGTCAATATAATAGATATTGATTGTTTTCATATTCAAATGTAATCTTTATTTACTCTAAAAGATCTAGGATGACATTTTTAAGTGGTAGTTTTTGTTTTTTTTTTTTTGTTGTTGTTTGTTTGTTTTTAATAGAAAAAACCTGATATGGTAAAATCACATGAATGAATATTTCTGATTTATATCAGGTTCTATTACTACAATTTGCTGATATACATAATCCTAATATATTTTGAGTTGAACTATATTTGAAACTCATATGTTGAGTTTAGTCAGAAGACTGATAATTATCAGTTTTCAATTAGAAACAGCAATGATAATAGTATGTATGATTGTCATCAAGAAGCATCTCCCACTGATTTAAAAAAATTACTTAAACTGATTTGGCAGATTATATACTGTTCATATACTGATATTGTAGTGGAGCAAATCAGTATTTTACTCCTTATATTTTGTTATTGCTGTCACTCATATTTTTATGCAGTTGTGTGTGTGTGTGTGTTTTGTTTTAAATAATGTTATTCTTTTTGATAATTCTTATTACTTCTGCAGCCCAAAATTTGGTTTAATATTCTCAGTTCTTATTTGATTGATTCTTATTTATTATCCTGTTTTGATTATTTCTGGAATTTAGTAATATCAACAAAATATTTTGGTGTTTTGTTTTTGTTTTTTGTTTGTTTGTTTTTTTTTTTTTGTTTTTTTTTTTGTTGTTTTTTTAAATATCATCACATCTGACATCTTGATATTTATTCTAAAGTGGAAACAATTTATATCTAAAAAAAAAAAAATCAAACTAAAAGACTACAGAATGGTAATTTTGGAATAAGAAATCTTTGAATGTAATATATATGTATCAGTGTTCACTTATACTAAAAATGGAGTTAAGTTTTCTTAGAAAAGTTAATTAAAATGTTAACTGTAGAATGAATGGCTCAAATAAATCTTTTACCCTATATATAATGTATATAATATGTGTACTTAAATCTTGCCTTTTTTTGCTAATTTTTACCAACTCTAAGGACACATTTTTCTGTCTTAAGTTGGTGAATTAGGATTTTATAGACTAGATCAATTACTGGTATTATTAACTTAAAGATTTTATTTTAAGCTTTATAAATTGAATTTAGAGTAAAAGAAGTTTTTTTTCTATTAACTCTCACCCAATAAAAATGTATTTCTGGTAGCTTCATTTTATACTATTCTCTACACTATTTTTAGCATGAATGATGTTAATATTTATTGAATGCAAGTGTGCATCTGTTTACATTTTAAAAATTCACAAATATACAAGTAATTATTAAATTTTTAGAGAATTTATATTGGTTTTCATTTGGATACATGGTAGGGAGATTTATTTTTATATCTGCTATAATGCATAAACTGGAAGCAGAAGGTAAAAAATATAACCTATAAAGGAGAGATATTTTTTAAAATTCAATCTACATATCAAAATTTTTTACGAATTAGAAAAGATTCATGAAACTGGATAGTAAAAGGAATGTTATTCCTCTCTGATATTGTTGATGAATAGGTTATTTTTGTTGATTTAAAAATATTAATTGGCCAAAAGTATTGTTTTAAATTATAATGGTTTAATAGGCTTATAAATCTTATATATAAAAGTGTCTTTTGATCGGTTCTTTGAAATTAGTTTTACATTGGTTCACTGAGAATGTATCATTAGATGGCAGTGGTGATGTGATACTTCTGTGATAAATTTGGCAATGTTGTGTGTGTATGTGTGTGTGTGTCTTGTTTCTAAAGATTGTTTGATAAATGATTACATTGTACTTCTAATTCACCCAACTATTGTGATAAATCAACATATAACTGATCCCTTACCTTTTCATCAGAACAACAACAATTATTCATAGTTCTTACAAAAAAAAAATCCTTCGCGGCAATGGCTCTAAAGTAATATTGTGCACATTTATAACCGGTGTCGTGTGTCTAACTGGTGGAGTTGTCTCTGTGCTGACAGATGGCGTCGGAGGAGACTTGTGCTGAGGAGAGACGGAAGCAGCAGCAGCAGCAGCAGCATCGGCAGAATGTGGATCTCCAGGACCTGATACTCGGCATTATTCACCAGGCTAAGCAACTGAAAGAACTTCTAGTCACTAGCACACAGTCACATGGGCTAGTGGCCAACACCACTACAACCACAGAACATCATTCAACTATTTCTAGTAGGTGACTCAGCCCCATATTCTCAACTTTTTTCTTTTATCTTTTTTTTTTCTTTTTTTCTTTTTTTTTTTTTTTTAAAGTTAAATTTTTTTTTTCATAACTTTCCCTTTTTTCAATCTTTTTGCACTGTGGACAACACTTGAGTGGTTTTTCTATTGATGAACCCTACTATACAGAGCTTTCAAACTAATCTTTTTTTTTTTTTTTTTTTTTTTTTGTGTCAAATCCCTGTTATATATAAAATCCTTGTTTAGCTATTTAAATTAATGGAATTGTACTTAATATATATTGAGTGGGAAGGCATTGTTTCTTGTACTCTTACATGTCATACTTGTTTTTGGTTTTGGGTATTTCAGTAGCAATTTACTGTTCAAATGTAAAACATAAAAAATGTAAGAGATTTTATTGAGTGAGATTTATTTTTATCCATTTTGCTCTTTTGGATGTTGCTCAAGTGTGTTGAGAGGTGACTTCACTGTAACCATCCACTGATACTTGAATTCTTTCTCCAATTTCTATTTGTACAAAACTCTCCTTTTTTTTCTTTTTTCTTTTTTTTTTTTTTTTTTTTTCTTTTTTTCAAGAGGTGGTGGCACAGGATTCACTTGTGGTGCAGGTTTTCAATTACAGCTAAATTGCACCCAATAAGCACAATCAAATTCTATTTCTAAATTATGTCTCCTCTTTAATTTTCAATGTTATATGAAATTATTACTTATAAAACTGAAGTGGAATCTAAGACAAATTCATATGGTTTTGGTAATCAATGAATCTTATATTATGAGCAGTTGTTTTTGTTTTTGCCTTAGTTATTTTAAGCAATTCAAATAGAAACTATGAAAAGTGAAAAATTCTGACACAGTCACAAAATGATATCTTCATGAGGGAAACAAATGTTTTCTATGGTCTGAATACTTTGTATTCTTATAGGACACCTCATCATGATGTAATGGTCTCACAGTTCAATTACATTTGAGCAGTGAGTTCAGTCCTCACTGGGTGCCTAATTCTAGTGACCTCATGCCAAATATAAGCTACAAATAACTATTTTGTTTTGTTATTTTAAATTACTTTCTAACATGCTTGATAGATATGAATATATTCACAAAAGCTTGAATTTCAAGCTTATTACTTTTGATTTGCTCACTAAACTGGACTTTGCCATCGTATTTTATTAAAAGTAATTTCATTGGTGTAATACCAAAAGTTTCATTGTGACCATTTTGTCTTTATCAATTGGATCAAATCAGTTTTTCAACTGTGTAACTTTTATTTTAAATTCTGTTGTTTATATTAATTAAAAAAGTTTTAAAACATATTCATCTGTACTCTACTGAAAAACAAAGTCACAACCACAACTAAAAATATTCTGAAATTACAGTTTGTTTCTAATTTGTATCTGGAACTTATTGCATAATTCAATTAGCATACACTATTATTATTTGGGGTTATTCATAGAATATTTGTTCTATTTAAGATGTCATCAACTAGTCATAATTTTTTATTATATTTGAACTTACTTGATTTTGTTATTTGTTTTATTGCAATTTCTTAAAGTGGCTTATTTATTCAGGCCAATATTTCTTACTGCCAATTTGTTCTTTTTTTGGCTCTCTTCTGCCACCAAATCCTTCACTAGTGCTCTGTCAGCAGTCATCCTATACTAATAATGCTCCTATATTACTATCTAATTACTGATTGTGTTGACCTGTCAAAATCCAGACAAAGCTGGGTGTGTTATGTTGTTGTCATGCTGCCCTCTGTCTATGCCTGTCACCAAGCAAAACCAAGGCTGGAGGATTATTTTTCATTTAAAAAACGTTTCCCTAAGTCAACAAAAACTGACCATATAATTATTCTGCCTGCCTGCCATGTTCAGTTATGGAGATTACCATTGTGCAGCTTGAAATACAAAGCAATCTTGCAACCATCTATGTTGTAGATTCTTGCTCCTAGTAGTTACCTAGCTTGCTCATCCTAAGGCCATGATCCTCATTGCAAGTGTCACTGTCAGATACAGCAATGTAACTTGTCAAAGCTAGTGGTTCTTAGACCTGTACCTTCCTTTTTGCTCAACCTACAATATTGCTTCTAATGTTATATACTAAAGAACATCATCTGTTTTCCTTTGTAACTTGTACTGGTACCCATGACTATTAGTATTGATGACAACATACTTCATCTAATTCAATCATTTCTTAAAGGCTCACAAAAACTGACTTTTGCTTTAATTGGGTTTATTGAAAATTCACCACTTTATGTACATATCTTTCTTCATAAATTTAGATTTTTTTTTTTTTTAAACAATTACATTTTGATATTTATCACAAAGTATACCATTTATCATTTAGTTTTATATTTTTTCTATCACTGCTAAGAAATCTCTGCAGATGTTTATTGATAAGAAAAAGATTTATCATCTTGATGAATGAAAAATGATAAAGTACCTGTTTAAAAAGACTTCGCTGATTTTCAGGCAGCTGTGTGCTTCCCAGTATTTTTTTTTTTTTTTTTGCATTCATCTTTTCTATACACCACAATATATATAACTTTATATACTAAACTTCTAAGACTTCAACACTGCAGTGAATCATTTGATACATCAAATTATTCTGCTGTGACTGGTTCACTTATTCAACTCTTTTATCACTTATTTCCTTTTTTTTTTTTTTCTTTTTCTTTTTTTTCAATATAAACCCATTCATGTTTTTTTTCCTCTCAGGAATTACCACCTGTAACATTCTCTTTTGCATTTTTCAATATCTTTTCACATTTCATTCCAGTCCATTGCATCAAAATTTGTTTTTCCAGATAAGAACTTTAAAGTTTTGTGACTTTGCAAAAATATATTGCTCTGGATAAGACAAAAAAATTTAGTGAATTTTATTTTTCAAGCTACAATAAGTTTCTTAATTGGAGAAAAATGTGGATTTTTAGGCTTTTAATTTTAATTTTTTTTTTTTTTTAAGTCAATTTAATTTTTCAATTTACTTGATGTTTAAATAAAAAAGACTCCATTAGTAATTTTACATCTTATATCTTCAGTATAAATGCAAAATTATAACTGTTACAGGAATATTAGTTTGGTGTATGGGAGGAGTTATAAACAAATGAATTGGAATGTTTTTTAAAGAAATTGTCTGTTGTCATAGAATTAGAAAGTTAACATTTATCAGTGTTAACTAAATACTTATAATATAAAACTTCTACACTCATTAAATTATGTGGTTTCATTCCCAAACTGTTTGCAGGAAATTTGACATTACGAAGATGCATTAAAAGCATATGCATGTATATACAAATTTAATGCATGAAACTTCCTCAGGACAATGCTGCAATCTGTTGCAATATGATTAATAAAATACTTCTAGTATTTTTATATAAGCCTTTAGAATTATATTACTTGTGGATGTTTGTAAGTCATTTACTTATATATTAATAGCTTGATTAAGAGATAAAAGAATATATTTTCAAACAACCATTTACAGTGTCTATGGCATTTCCTCCCTGTACCTCTGCTGGTATATCATGTCAAACCTGCTAACTTAAATTGATATTTTATGAAACTTTTTGTTGTAAATATCTGAGCCAAGGGGTTAAAATTATTTGCTTTTTGTGTCTGTTTCTCAGAAGTTGAAAGAAGTATATCTACTATTGTTTCTTTAGATTTGTTGAATAATAACCAATATATATTGTACAAATTGATTTTTTTTCCCTCAAGTTGATGAGCATTTAGCTATGTGGATTAGTTATCTTCAACCACAGGACTGTATGGCTTGTTTCCTATGTACTAGCTGCCTTGCTTGCTTTGCTTTTTTTACTAACACAACTAACAAGCACTTTTACATTACTTACTAATTCTGATACTTTGATTACATGCTATGTTTATCAACACACAGATTTGCATATTTGTTTATATATATATATATATATATATATATATATATATATATATATTATATTTTCTATGTATAAATACACATTAATTCTTTGTTGACCATATCTTATGTTTTTTTTTTAATATCCTGCCTCTTTACATGTTGAAATTTTAATTTTGTTTTATTAATTCTTTACAATATATGGTCTCTATAAAAATGTTTGTTAAATAATTTGTTCTTAAAGCATCCTATTACCTGCAATTAGATAACAGCAGTATTTATATATCATTGAAAGATATCTTTTTTTTTTTCTGTGGGATTACAAGAAAGTATACATCATTTACTCCTTTAATGATCAGCTTCTAAATGATAAATGGATGGTGCTTTTTATTTAATATACTTTAACGACTATCTTTCATTTGCTGAAGATTCATCCATGAAATATTGAAAAGGTGCCTTTTTATCTTTAACAGGTTTTGGGGAGTTAAAATGTCCATTATTACATTTGCATATAAATTTCATACACTTAATGTAACCACTTTTATGGTTAAGAGGTAATAATTTTTCAAGGTAAAAACTGAATTTGATTGTTAATTTCATTTTGAAAAGCAAGAAAACTATCATCCAAGTAATGGTTGTTTCCCTGTTTGTTTATCTGAAGCAAATTCAGTTAACACTACCACTTTGAATTTGATTTGAAATGATGATAATTGTTATTCAATAAAGTTTCATCATTGATTGTCTACCATGTCATTCTACCATTTCAGCTCAAAATACTCTTTTCATGCTGTTATGGAACTCTCAACAGCAACTATTGACATAAACAACCATTCAATAATAGCCAGTGAGATTTTATACCTCAGTCTGTATTTTACAAATGCATACACACATATAAAGGAAAAATGTAATTGATTATGTTTTTGCAGCAAGAAATATTAAATTTGGTTTTTATGTGTATGATCGGCAGACATGGTTATTTTTTTTTATCTTCCTTGGTCTGGAGTTATGTGCCCATGGGAAGTATAAATAGCCACTATCTTAGGTGAGCTAGTTCTTACTCAGCTCGTTTTACATGGTAGCATGGTCACAGTTATTATTATGCTACCAAGGATTTGGCCTAATAATTTGTAATCATAATACATTACTGTTTTTGCAGTTGTCATAATGATGGTTTGCAAATGGGTCTATTTTAATTGTATAAAGCAGCTATCAAGTTTATAAGCCCAGAGTCATTACATCAGGCCCTCTTTTTAAATGGATATTTTAAAGCATCACATCTTTATTCAGTGATTCATGCATATTTTTTATCTTGCTATTAAATTCCTTAATTAGTAGAGTAAAAATAAAAGTATTATATATTTTAATAAAAATAATAGATTCACATATTACAAAATTAAATTGTGCATACTCACTCACTTTCACATAAAAATAATCAACTTGTCATTTTTTGCGAAGTAAGTTTTAAAGCAAAAACATGGTAGTGTTATTCATTTATAACAAATACACACATATACAATTTCTAGAAATCCACTTGTTTTTCTTCAAGTTCAGAGGCAAAATATTTGAAATGGGAAGATGTAATTTACTTTGGAATTAATGTAAATATTTGTGTCATCAGACTTAACTTATTATTGCATGTTCACTGTAAGAACAGTGGCTTGCTTTTTGTTCATTAAAGATCACTCAATAATTTTTTTTTTTTAAATTCCCCCCTCTATCTTCAAGTTGTCTTTTCCAACATCACACAAGTGGCTGTTGGTTGCATTTCTCGTCCTCATTCAGTTTTGTTCTGTTTACATGTTAATTTTCTACTACTCATATCAGGTCTGTCAGCAGCTGCAGCAAGAGCAGAAAACCAACAAGTGTCAATTCCTATCTCTATGGACAAATTAAGAGATATGTCAAATAAATTGGATACTTTAATGACTAATCTCTTGGTGAGTTATTCATTTTTATATTATTTTCATCTTGTGTTCAATCAAAAAAAGAAAAAAAATAAGATTATTAGGGTTGAATAGATATGCTTAAAAAAATTTTTTGATAGGACTATGTGCAAATGAAAACAAGCTCTAGGCATAAAATAACCCTGAGTTGGTTGATATGCCATTAAAATCAATCACCGTTAATGATCACATTAATGTTTTACCTAATTTTGATTAGTTTTTAAACTATGATTTCATAACAAAAGAATAAACAATGCAATTAGAAAATCATATTGTAATGCAGTAGATGACTATTCCTACATGAGACTGTTTTCCGTCCATCTCCCCCCCCCCTCTCCAAATCATTTGTTGCCATTCTTTGCTATCAACACATAAAAAAAAACACAAAAACATTTCTTTTAATTGTAATGCCATGTATGAATTTTGAAAGTTTCTGATACTGAAAAAAGTTCAGTAAAAAACCTATAGTCTAAAAACATTTGGCTTTAGGTTAACCTTACCACCCTTTTAACCTGGACTAATTGCTTTTGTTCTGATTTTAATTTCATAAAGTTTAAACAAAAAGAAAATGGAAATCAATGATCATTTTAAAAGTTTTATTTTTGTAAATTCCACATCTTCAATTGCTTATGATTAATTTTAGTCTTGAACATTACTAAGCACAATTCATAAACGTAAGATTAACTTTTTTCATTTATGAATTGTACTCAGCAATGTTTCTTTGGCTTGGGCCAAAAATTAGGAATAGAATTTTTTTTATCTGCATCCATTTAGTTGATTGGGTTTTATGACATATCAGCCCTTGTTGGTTATTTAATGCCAAATTCTGTTTATACATAATATTTATTAAATATGATTTGTAAACAAATAGTTTTTATATAACAAGTTAAACAAGTCAGAGCTCATTTGTTTGCACCCAGTTAAATGGTTTCAAGTATTGTTATCCAACACTAATAATTCTATTTAATATTATTCATTTGTTTGCACCCAGTTAAATGCTTTCAGATACTGCTAACATTAGTTGTTTTATTTGCATACAGTTAAATGGTTTCAAGTGTTATGTAATACTAACAATTCAATTTAGCATCAGTAATTTGTTTGCCCACTGTTAAATGGTTAATTCTATTTGACCCATAGATAGGACCCTAACAAGTACTACCACTCTGGGAGTAATGGCAATAAAGGAGTACTCTACATTCCTCAAAACTCCAGGACTGGAGTCTCACCATCAGATATTTTAGTGTTATATCCAGGGCAATCATTGGATGGGGGGGGTATTACCCCTCTGCTGAGTGGGCATATTCTACAGCCTCAGCCCACTGGGCTGGCCACTATTTGTAAATTTCCAAAATCTTATACCGTGTTAATTGATAAATTGTATTTGGATTAGTTCAGTGCTGTCTTATTTGAAAATTTTCTCTTTTTCTATTTTAATGATATTAATATTTTTATAGTAACCTTTTTGTAATTATTTTGTTTTGTTTGCTTCCATTTAGACTGCAATTCATGATGATGAAAGAATTAAACTTCGACAAGAACTAAAATCAGCCCAAGAACAGATAAAACAGCTGCAAGAAACTAAGCGCCTTATGTGTGCAGCTCCTGCCAGCATGCCCAGTTCCCTGAGTGTGAGTGCTAGCAGCCGCCCTAACAGTATGATCTCTACTACATCTTCAGCATCAGAACAGTATGAAGAAACAGTGCCAGAACAAGCAGATTTAATAGATTCTGAAGGTGAATAATAGTCATCTGGTGACATTTCTATTTGATATTTATATTTGTTCTACAAATATAATATATATTTTTTTTATATTTTTTTATTTTTTTATTTTTTTTGACAAATAAACAAATGATGTACTGGATTTTACAACTATTCAGTCATCCAATATATTTTCTTGGATTGAAATCAAATTTTTAAAAAGTTTTATTTTATGAAAGATGGAAATGCAAAAATGTAATAAAAACGAAACTCGGGATTAAATTTTAAGACACTAAAATATGTACACTAATAGTTTGTAAAAGTAGGTTTATGACTACAAACAAGTTAGTAGTTAGTATTATGTGTGTGGGAGTAGTCAAAAGTTTGAAAATGAATACTTGAAATTAGGAAGCAAGATTGTATTTGATTAATCTTGCATTAGGAGAATAATGATAGAAATGTTTGCTAAGATAGTCAAACATTTTTTTTGTACTTAAAGTGTCTTACAATAATCTAATGAAAATGATAGATTGGTGTGCTAATTGTTTTGATTTAGACAAATTTTGTATTGAAGTCAGTTAAGCAATTTATAAAAAAATTCAGGGGTTGTAACCAAAATATTTTAGTTTTTTGGGGTGAAACTAGTGATGCTAAATGTTACAAAGATGGAAAGTATTATGAAAAATCTTGGTTTTAAGGAAAAAATGTCGAAAATGAAACCAAGATATTTGAATTTGCTGTCTTTTTTTTTAAGTTGATACATTTGTTATCTTCAAAATCTTTTCAGTATCCTCTCTCACTCCCACACACACACTTAACTACCTACCTAGAAATATTCTCTCATTTACTGTTTTACTTTTTTTCAGTATCTACTACTCTAAATTATGATATAGACTTTATCTCTTTTCATTATTATGGACTACATGAAGTATCTATGTATAGTTAGTAAAGGTTTTAATGACAGTAAAAAATATCTAAGTTCTGAATAGTTATAAACAGTAACTGTTAGTATAAAAGATAAATCTAGATAACAAAAAGAGATTAACTAATTATTTTTATGTTATCTAAGTAGTTGATATTCTCTGAAAAATTTCATTTTCATTGAAAATTATTTAAATGTTACTTAGATTTATTGTTTTATAGAAATTGTCCAGATTGTTAGTCCTAAAAAAATCGATGTCATATCATTATTTGACATTTCTAGTTTTTTTTCCTTTCGAAGTTTGGAAATTTAAATTATGTATTAGGACTCCTACAGATTTTCTGAAAGAAACCTCCACTTGATGATCATCTTTTCCCATGAGCAACAAAAAAAAAATTAATGTTAAAATCTTCTCCGGGATACAATAAGTATGCATATAAAATTTGGTTGCTCTACATTAGCCTGTTTGGCCATCTATAGATGACAAACTCTTTATGAATATTAATATTGATTATACAATCACTGTTGCATCTAAGCATTTTTAAGCTCTCAAGATTTTTTCTTAATGCACTCAGTAGAAAAATATTACTATTAATAAATATTGCACATCATGTTTTATGCTTACCCTGTTAACCCTTTTGTATGCAATGACATTCTTGTACCCAATGGTACACAGGCAGTGACATTTTTTTTTTCTTTTTGCTGTAACTCAATGGAAGACAATTTCCTATTGGCTGCTTGTGGACCAATTCAATGTTAATGTATAGAAAATAATTTGCCCACTCTACAAGGATTAAAAAATTATTTGCTTGTGAAAAGGTTAATTAAGGAATGGTATTTATTTCAATACATAACTTCAAGCCAATATTGTAATGTGCTGAAACCAGTACTTTCAATATTTATCCCTCTCTTCTTGCAGGTAGAAAAATGATCTTCAGTACCAGCCAAGAGTTGCCACATTCTCTTCAAATGTCTTCAAGCAACTTTCTACAACAGGCAGCACCATCAAAAGATTCAGCAGAAAGTGATAATGAGTCTTTTGAAGATGTCTCTACAGATTTGGTGGAACGGGCAAGCCTCAGTCACATGAAACTAATAAGTGGTGTGGCTGAAACCATGTGTCAAGGTGATGATCTAGTTTCACAGGATGATAGCTCATTAGAATGTTCAGCAACCCATCTGAATGCCAGTAGTCTCTCCAGCAGCTGTGATGACACCAACTCTGTACAGGAAACAGAAGGGATCAGACAACATCAGTCTACTGAATACTCAAATGCAAATATGGAGTCTCTACAAATCTGAGTTTTGATTTTTGTTTATATTTACTTATAAAACAGGAATTTTATATATATATATATATATATATATATATATATATATATATATATATATATATCCTCAGAATTAAAAGGAAACATTAGAACAATGTGTGTGCCTAATCTTTACATTTTAAAAATTTTGACAGAAGAAAAAATATAAACAGGAGAAAAGATGCTGTTGAGTCAAGTATTTCTTTAGAATTCTTATTATCTGAATCTTTGACAATGGTTGGGAAATTCAAGAGATAAAGACTGATAAAAAGATGTATTTGAGAGTTTTTTGGGTTTTTTTTTCTTTTTGGACATTATTCTTCAAAATTTTATTAATGATAATAGTAAATTACAGGGGAAAAATGGCAATAAAATTTATATTTTATGCTTTTCTTTTTTATGTTGCTTTTTCTTAATGACATTTTCCTAAGAAATAGCAACATTAAATAAAAGAAAAAACAATGCACAAATTTATAACCATTTTGTCCCTTTTTTTCTCTCCCTTCGTGTATGTTTTTTCTCCTTTTCACTTTTGAAGATAATTATTGTCCAAAAATCTATATTACTCTTAAATATTTTCTTGAAATTTCTTTCTCCCCACCCTCTCTTTAATTCTTTTTCATTTATCTTAAATTTCTTTCTCAACTATGGACAGAGACAAATGCTATAAAGAAATGAAAAAGAACAGAAATTTATGATTTAGACACTGAAGACTTTTCCCCATACACAAAAAATTCAATTGTGTATCACTGGTGCTCTTAGATCGGACTATGCAGTATCCAGGTAACCAGCCTGTCTTACTGTCTGCCTTAAATAGAAGATTCCCTCTCTGGTGTCTCTGTTAAGGAATTAGAATGAGGATGAGAGCCATATGTGTAAACACATTTAATACATAACCACTCATACATTAACTTTTTAGTGTCAGCTAAACACCAAAACTTTATCATATCTAGCTGTACAGTTATGCAAAAATCTTCTGTTCTATGCACACACACCTAACCACTCACATACAAACGTACACATACTTCTGAGTCAATATTTACTAGCCATCACCTTCGACCGTAATGGACATATTTCAGTTATGTAATTTTTGTATATAGATGTGTGTACATATCTATGCACATCAACATACATACATGTTATATATACATACATGTGTATATTATAGACTTATATAAATACATCTTACATTTTTGTATGTATATGTCTACAAACACACACACACAAAATATGTGTGCAGATTGTATTAATGCATACACACAAACACAGACACTCACACACACACACACAGACACTCACACACACACACACACACACACACACACACACACTAATGTCTTTATATATGCATATATATCCATGTATGTAAATGTTTACATATATAAAGACACATGTATGTATTCATGCAAGTGCACACATCCACTGTCTCACTCACACATATTTACTCATCAATGTGTATGTGTGTGGGTGTATGCATATTTTAATATAAATCCTGAAGCTATATATAAAGTTCACTTAATGCTGGACTAAGGCTTGGGATATTTCTTTTTCCCAGCCACATTCTAAGAAGCTCCTTGATTCCAATCATTTGTGCTTGTTCCTCCTCCAACTGGCTGAAGTAAAAAAAAAAATGCCTGATTCCTACTATTGAAAATGCATGAACATTTCTGTTACTAAAATGCCTGTCAGTTTTTACAATGTTTATTAGTCTATATGCTTTTTTTATTTAGAGGAAACAGATTTCTTTAACTTTTTTATAGAAAGAAAAGAAAATGTATTAAAAAAAATGCCTCAAATTATTTGGAGAGAAAAAAAACATTGCAATAAAACTATACTTGAGCAGCCATTTGGCATGTACTGACCAGACTTTATGGGCAGTTCTGGCTCTTTGACCTTCCCTCTCTCTCATCACAGATGTCTGTTAGGACAAACTTCAGTTTATTCCTAGAATTTCATTTCTTTTTTAAATCATTCTCTGGTCTATTTTGTAAATGGCCAAAAAAATTAGACTTTTTTTTCCAACACTGGTTTGTTTGAAATCATTTTTCTTCATTTCAAAAAAGAAACCCTCATCTCTCATCTCACTGACTTTGTTAGCATCAATTCCATGGCTGACTTTCCAAAACTTCTTGCCATCTTTTACTGCCATCTCTCTTTCCTCCAGCCAATTCAATTTAATTTTCTCTTCTAGTCAAACTTTTTTAACTCTTTTTTAAAGTATTGTTTGCTCATCATGCAAGAATCTCTTCTCTCCATACGTTGCTGTTGCTGTCATAGCTTCAAATATTTGCTTCCATACAAGTCCTTCTTTCTTTCAGTGAGAAACTCTTTTTCTCAACAATTTGGACTTAATAACAATGATGACTTTCTCCTATTTTTAAATATCTGCATGCTGGAAGAAAGTCTACATGTTTAAATGTAAGAGATATCTTCATATGAAACTGAAGGCTGGAGGAAATTTAGAATTTATTTTTCTGTTTCTGCCTTTCTTATCTCTATCACTGCCTCATTCACTGCCAATCTTTTCTGGAAAGCTGTCAATTTAAAAAAAAAATAATAATTTTAAATAAAATTTACTTTTTTCTCTTTATTGTTGTCATTAAAAGAACTTCTATATTTCTGTGATTCAAATGCTTGTATGTCACCTCTTGTTTAGTGTCTTTTCTTTTATTTAGTATGGAGGTTGTAAATCAATCCACCTTACCCACCTATTTACATGCATACCCACCTATTCATTAATACCTGCGATGTTTCCAAATTGCTAACAATCATAGACAGATTTTACTTATTGTGTTAGAATAATTCTTAACTCGTTTGTCATTTAGAGGCAAGCCAGAAATGATGGGGGTATATTTTTTTCAGGGATTGTTTCCAAAATGTTTTCCCTATTTTAGAGTACCTCAAATAAAGCCAGATCCCAACACTGTCAGTGCAAAGAAAAAAGATTTCTTTATAAAATTGATAAAATTTTAAAGTTTCTTTTATGAAAATAGTGGCTTTCTTTTTCATTCCCCACTTTTAAAAAAATTTTATCCCATCATACACACACACACACACACACACACACACACACACAACTAGTTACTGAATAATTTCTCTCAGAGAGAGAGAGAGAGAGAGAGAGAGAGAGCACAAGGCCCTATTTATTAATTCTTCCTTCTCTATCAGTGGACACTGGTACTGCTCAGTTGTGCTGCCCTGCCCTGCTTAAAGTTATTGTGCCAAGGGTCTGTAGCTCCACTAGCTGCTGCCACCGCCACCGCCCTGAGGGGGGATTTTAATGTGCAAACCCCTTCTAATTTTGGTGAACTTTGTATATAGACAAATATCAACACAATGTATAATAGACCTGATACACAAAAATTGTATAAGTATTAAAGCTAAATAAAAACAAGTATCAAAGTTTCTTTGGCTAATCTTTATCAGATTTCTTTGTGTTTATGTTATTAATGCATGCTTAGTTTTTTCTTTTTCTTTCTCTTTTTTTAAAAAAAAATCTTTAACTGTAATAATAAACTTATCAGTTTGTGTTTTTTTTTTTTTTTTTTTTTTTTCTATTGATCTTAAGTTTTTCTTCAATCAGATCATTATCTTTACAAATAACAAAGAAGGTTAAGTAAATATCATAATATATGGCATGAAGTTATGTTGGAAGCTAGTATAAATATGTGAATTGCAACAAAGAACCAAATTTGGATAAAGTATGTTGATAGTTTTCTTTTTTATCAATGAAGTCAGCTACACTTCTTCACTTATTCTTATCATTTATATTATCTTAATAGTTTGATTTTTGATGAAAATATGAAAATTAATTCTTTTCTTTTGAGAAATTCATTTCTCACTATATTTATCTATCTATAAGAGTCTTAGTAGTTTTTTATTTCACAATCCAAAATTCAGTTATAAAATAGTAATTTTTAACATAAAACTACCAAACAATAGGACACCTTACATGATGTAATAGTTTGTGATCTACAGTTCAATTCTTACCCAATATGCCATACTTCTGACTTGGTGCCAAGCTAAGCTTAGTAAATGACTATAAAACTACCAAACAATGATTTATTAACCCTCAAAATTTGAACAATCACTATATCAGTTTGGAAGGAGTTTTCATGGTGCCCATTAGTTGATATTACCAGCTTCAGGTTATCTTTACCACATTTTTAAACCAGATTAATTGAACTGTAGTAGATAAAATATTAAATTTGTGTTTTGATTTTATATTAACTAAATTATAATATATTTGAAATTTTTTCATTGTTAACTTGAGATTGAAAAATGATTATTATTTTCAGTACAAAGGCTTTTATAAACTTTAGCATCAACAAAATAGTCACCCTCTTACCACTTATAGGACATTCACAAAAATTGCTATATTTATATTTTGGATCCCACCAATGTCTGAATAATGTCTCAAAATTTTTAGCATATAATAAATATTCATACCAATCTTAAATTATATATATATTAGAAGCCCTTCTCTTCCTATTGCCATGCCTATTATTAAAGAAATGTTTTTCAAAATTATCATTCATACTTCCAGTGAGTATTTGGTAAACCACTATTGGGCAACCAGTCCAAGAGAAGGAAAACTAAATTCTAATCAGCTTTACTCCGCTTAAAAATTGACCTTGTATCACATCATGCCCTTGATAGAGAGGTGGCTTAATACATACACTGATGTATTTAGATTAATGTGTCTTCATCCTGATTATTAGTCACCACACTTCAGAAATTCTGGCCTTCCTTGGGTTTCTGTCATAATTGATGTTTTTGGAATTTTGAACTGAACCCATTATTTAATCCATACAGGTAGATTGTTTTCATTCCACTGTCCCTGCTTAGAGGATATTGATTAATTTTTCCTAGTTATTATATTCTCCAGTTCAATGGATGAGGTAAACAAGTGACATCACAAAGACAAATTAACCAGGAAAGTTTTAAATGATATGAAATTATCATCTTAGTATGGATTTACCCAACCTTTCAACTACAGGATGTGACACAAGGTTAATTTTTAATTTGAGTAAAAGATTGTTTTCCTTTTTGACTGGTTGATTAAACTAGGCTAAAGAACCCAGTCTGTCCTATTTACCTATAGCTGAAGAGAGAAGAGATGGATTCATGTCTTTCCTAAAGGCATGAGTGCTAAGTGAAATGCAAACAGCCTTGTCCAAGATTTGAACTTGAGTCACCAATTCCATTTCCTACAATGATAACTGTTACACTAAGTGTGTTCCCCTTAAGTATGGATGGAGAAATTAGAACACTCAGCTATGAATTGAATAAATTTTTTAGTTCAAGATTCCCATTAGATTACCAACTACAACAGATGCTTAAAGAAAGCCAGCGGTTACATTACATGAAACATGACTAACTATGAAGGTAAGATTGAGAAGTCCTTTTGACAGTGGCTAACATGCTGGATAGTGATGTTGTAGTAAACAAGTTCAGACTGCAGTCACTCTATTACATTCACTTTAGAACTACAACTCTTGGGAAAAGTATAAACCCCTTTATACCTCCAGCTATAGGTTAAATAGTACCACTACTGTTCTTCAAGGATGGCTTTGGCATTAAATAACCCATGAGGGTTGATATGTCATTAAACAAAGAAACCAAAACCAGACCAAACCAAGATGTGGATACAATTTGAGTACATAAATGTATAATAATGATAATTCTAGATTTTATAATGTCAGACAAAAAGTTTGAAGTAATAGTAATGGGTCTCAATATAGATGTTTGATATAGTTCTTTAAACATTTTTGCCAATTATTCTGCTGTTATACCTTTTGAGCCATACTTAAAAATGTTTGGATAGGTTCATACTGAAGTTAGCAGTAATATTTTGGATCTCAAAATGTTATTAAAGTAACATAGCTCCAACTTTTTATTATTTTTATTTATTTATTTATGGCTGTAGGAAGATGGTTTTATTTTAATTATAACTTATCAAGCAGTGATACCTGGTAACACCCAGGGAAGAATGTTTTAATGAAATAATTTTCATATATATTTTAGCAAAATTCTATTGATACAAAAAAATAGAAAGCTAATATAAGCACTCGACTTAGAACCTGAAGATTACCTTCTGATAGCTGCTTCATACACAGAATTCTTTATTCTTCCATATTTAGCAAAAAGTCCTTTCTCACTGCTGACTTGAAAACATCCATCTTATAGCTGGCCATGTTTAAAAAAAAAAAAAAAGATCTGACCTCATCTGTTCTATCATGTGAGGTTAAAAAAAACATCTTTATACTTTATATCAAATTCTGCATCATTCCATTTTGCCAGAAATGGCATACTAAGGTGAGTGTAAAGTTTTGCAATATTTTGGTAATGTGAGACACAATTCAGCAGCTCTGGGTGCTTTTCCCAAAGTTGTGAAGATGATGAATCACACTTGACTATGAGATGATGAACTTGCCTTATATTCTCTTAGTGCTCCTTGTTGGATTTGCCTCTATGGCTTGGAGTATACCCTCAGAATCTATGGTTTTAGAGTTTCCTGACTTTGCCTTATCACCGAGGTTCTTGTAACCCAAGCAAAATTTCTTTAGTTATCTGTTTACTGTACTGTGATCAACTGCATCTTCATTCACACAATAAATTCACAGCTCATTAAGCATAAGTTCTTAAATTAGACTGTTGTATGTTCATCTGTACAGCTTTCAAATCACGAACAGTTTCAGCATACCTACTACTAAGATACTACCAACCGCAGTGGTTACCTTCCATGGCTTGAATTGCTTCAGTCACATGATATATGTGCTACAAACTAACATGTACCGAAATATTGCAAAACTTGTGATTCACTTGAATATTATGAAATTTGTAAATAAAGTCAGTTAATGTAAATTGTATTGAATTTTTCTCTGTTATATTCATATTTTCAGGTGCAAATTCCCATTTCTTTTTATTGCAAAAATATTTGATTTGAAAAACTAAAGTACATTTTGAAAACCTGCAATTTTTTTCTCTTATAAATAAATATATTTTTTTAACATCTACAACTGTTTTGACAAAAAAAAGAAGGTATGTTTTACTTAAACTATAATTTTGAAGAGTTTTTTTTTCTTTTAGAGACAGCAAAATATTTTGATATGGAACAACCAAATTTGTTATCCATACTTATTGAACCCAGTGAATCTTTTCATATGAAAAAAGAAACCATTCCACATGGAATGACTAATACTTTCTATATAGTTTTGCTCATAAAGGCTATGGAAACTACTGGTCTTAAGTGTTGGAACAAACAAAATCTTTTTTTTTCTTTAATTGCTTAAGATACCTATAGTCATTTAGGATTTTGAGCAATAGGATTTAAATGAACTTACTAGTTTACAATGCTTTTAAATAGCAATGGGAGTTTGAGTTCTCAATCTCCTTCATCAATTCTGAACATGATTTTATAAGGATAGAGAAAAAAAAATTTTTTTAATTTTCATTTGATAATTTACTTCTAAGAAAACATTCTCCTAAAATTTAGCTCTTAGAATCAGATTCTCTTGGCCTTCTCCTACCATCCATCTCTATTGGTAAGTCCTTGAGGCTGCATCCAGTGTCTGGACAGTGATGAATGTATAGTTTTACTGGCTGGCCAACGCTGGAGTGTCCATTTGTAGGAGTCCTTAAAATAATGTCCCTTATGAGTTCATTCTTACTTCTCCAGCAATGCCCAATGTGTCTTACTCAATTTATTTGGAGTACTTGTGAGATGTAGGTTAGTGGCCATACAGTTGCTGTTTTTAGAATTTCACAACAGCATGCAGGATCCCTGTGTAGTTTCCATGTAGCTGTTTGTTTTGTTTTTTTTTTTTTGTTTTTTGTTTTTTTCAGGCATTTTATTAGAATCCATGTGGTGCAACTATACAGTAGTACTGGCATGGCTACATTTTAGAATTCCTATTTTATTTTATCAGAGATCAGTTTTCTATATGGTTGATAACCTGTCAATAACAGCTCACACTTAATCTCTGCTTATGTTAACACCAGTTTCAGTAGATGACATATTGCTCAAAATGACAGGATTATTTACACATGGAGAATCAGTACTTCTGACTTGGATCAAAGTGGTCTGTCAACCCAAATGTGATACCTATTCCTCATCTTCAATATATTTTAAATTTTTTTTAAAAGTATAAAATTTAAGGAATAATAAATTTACAAGATTACAATTATTTTAACATACATCTTCAATTTTACAAACTTGACAGCAAAAAATAATAATAATACAATTTTTAAAAAGATAGATATCAAAATAAGATTTTTTTTTTTTTTTTTTAAATTGTCATAATAGAATTTCTCATACTCTGTAGTGAGACCAGGTTGTGTGACTCAAAGGCTTTTCTTCACAATTCCACAATACAAACACTTGTAAAACCTGACTTTCTAAAATAAGCATCCAGTTGAATTGAAGGACCATAATTTAATGATTAAATAAGAAACTAGTTATCTGATAGGATTGAAAGTTGCTTTATTTTAGAGTTAGAACATAATCATATTGCACTGAAAAAAGGTTTACTGTGTTGTTTTTGCAGTATAAGAATGACAAATGCAGAAGTCATATTACAGGGTGTTTCAAAAATTTTTATATCATTTGAAATGTATTGGGTATTTGAGTATAATTGATATCATTTCATAATCTAATAATTCAAATGAGAATTAGTCAAATTATAATTTGACTAATTCTCATTTGAATGATTCAAAATTCTATTGGCATGTGTAGAAACAACTCAAAATTTTGCTTAATGTGTAAATGCCTTTTCTTTTCCAGTGAATAGTATTTATGTACCTGAAAAGAAAAAAATTAAACAATTTTGAATTGTTTTCTACACATGTTGTTAAAATTTGAGATCATTTGAACTAGAATTGGTTAATTTATTAGATTACAAATCAATAAGAATTTTTCTGAAACACCTTGTAGAATATTGATGCATAGATATTGAACCAAGCTTTATTCTTTATCTTTTTTAAATTTTGCTAGGAGTCAGTTTTATAGAATTTTTTACTAGAAAATCTATTAGCTTATGTGAATTAGATAAATTTACTATGGCTAAGTGTTGTTTTTCCCTGTTTGTTAGGGAGCAGAAACAAGTAACACTTTATTGGTTTAACTAATAGTGTTTTAATATTAAATTTAAAAACTATCATGTTTCTTTTCTATTTTATATAAGTCAAAAAAGAAAGAATTAAGTTATTGTGAGTAAATCAAAATATGCTATTTCTAATTCCTTATTTACTTAAACTAGTGTCCATCCAATATCACTCGTATATATTCTTTAGAACTTGTGCTCTACCAGCTAGGTTTATAATATGCCAACTGTGTCCTTTGTGGAGGGGTAAGACCAACTCTCCTCCAAAAGGGGTGACTTGGATATAACACTAAACTGCATCAGTTCTGGAGAGTATGTTGTACCACTTCATTGCCATTACTCTCAAGTCCATTCTTATAGTACTTGTTAGGGTGCCTTCTATGGGTCAAATAGATCTGTTTGAAAATTATTTGGATTTGATGGGACCATGTGCAAAAAATTTTTTTTTTTAAATTAAGAAACGACAACACAAACCTCTAAACATAAAATAAACCTAAACAGGTTGACATGCTACTAAAATTAATCAATCTTTTTTACTGACATCTTTTGTTTTTATTGAATTTCAACTGCTTTCAAGAGCTTTTGAAACTTTTTGCGCCAGATTTAATTTAGTTTCAAAACACCTAGAAATTATCATCAAATCATTCTGACAGTACAGATTCTCTTGATTCTTTTGCCATCTGTCCTTATTGATCATTACTCTTGGCAAGTCCTCTAGACTGCATCTAGTGTCTGCACAGAGCAGATGAATGTAAGTCTTTGCTTGTCTGCCAATACTGGTGAGTCCATGTGTAGGAGTCCATTGGAGAATGTTGCTTATGATGTTGTCCTTAGTTTTCCAGCAATGCCCAACATGTCTTAAATTGTAATGACATACAGTTTTGAAAGCTCAGCTTTAGTCTCTCCACAGGAGTCAGTTGTATCTGGCATTAAAATTCATGGGATATGATAGTTACTTGAAAGAACAGTTTCAAAATATTTTCAAGGACAATCAATTTGAGAATGCAGTTTTAAAAAAAACTAAGTCAAAATGAGTTTGTGTAAAAAGTTTAAGACAGTAATTGGTAAATCAATTTGTCACCTAAAGTTAAAATGATCTTTAGAAGATTTAATTCAGCTCCAATGTCAATACAAAGAAAAGGGACTGACACAAACCTGCTCAGAGTTAAGATAACTACAACTATTGCAAAGGGTGGTGAATTGACTAAAAATAGTTATAAAGCACACTACCCTCTCTTTCAATGAAATCAGTGTCATGAAGAAATTAGGGCAACTACTGGTCTTCCATACAACTCTGCAAAGGCGTACACTGTGATCCAGGTGCAGATCCATAGTCTCTCAAAACTGACAGATGCCATGAATTAAAAACTGAGGGAAGTTCCTAGGTTTCCACATTTAAACTTAATATATGGATGACCTCTCTTTCCATAATTTTTAAATCATCATTTGTAATGTGAAATATTTTTCTTTGGAAAGAAAGTAAAAACTTCTGTTGCATAATGAAGCTTAGTTGAATTTTTTGGGGAAAAAAAAATGTCCCTTACTATGAAAAATATGGATGTGTGTAAATATAGATAAAAGAAAGTGAATTCCTTGCCATCATTTTGAGCTTAATTTGTGAGCTGTTGTTCAAGGGACATAAATCTTTCAATTTTCAAATCAAAAATTTAAAGGTATTGTTTTCAGTGACTTATCATGTCACTAAAAGATAATTATAAATTATGTTGGTTGGAATTTTATTATCAAGGGGAAGCATCAAACCAGAGGACCATATTACAACTCTTAATCTATGTTGCCATAATTATCAGTGTATAAGACACACTATTTTTTTCAGCTCTAAAGCTAAGGGTGAATATTATACATAAGAACTAGATATTAACCTTTCTTTTCTGGCTACATGTATCACCATATTCAGGATAGTACGACTTGAAAGTAAGTTATATCTATGGTCCAAACTAACTAAAGTATAATGAATACTTCTGTTTTATACTTCCACTGGAATGTGTCTTTGTTTATAATTTGTTTCATCAATTATGAACTAATTTTTGCTAATGTTTGTTACATTTTCATATGAACTGAATACTATGAAAATTTTGTGTTTCAAAATATTAAATAAACTATATAAGTTCTTATTTTTAGTTGATACAAACTTGTTAAAAAGTTGTACAAATGTTAAATTTAGCTACTACAAATTCTGAAAAAGTCAATGCACGAGAGATGTTTTTTCTAGAATTTCATAGCCAAAAATGTAGCGGTGTATATTATATATGAATGTTTGTTGCACAGATCTAATTATGGTATTCATTTCAATGATTTAACATGTCACTAAAAGATTATAGAATCCACACTATTCTTAGTTACATTAGCTAAGAACACGTAAATCAGAATATTCTAGAAAAAAAAGTATTCAAACTTCACTTTGAATATTTTTAAGCCAATCAGCAAACACATAGAAAATTCTTGAAAAAACAGATCAAACACTAACTTGCTGAAAGATTTTTCATAGAACCAAAAAGTAAGTGCCTCAATAATTAAGTAATTTCTGCGATTTTCCAAGGTTAGATCAGGTCATGAGTTGTGTTTACTAATACGTCCGTACATTTGAACTTTAGTGGACCTACAATAAAATTTACTCGCGCAAACTTGAAATATATCATTTTGAGCCACTCAAATAGTATAAGAACCCAAAATGTTTTAGTTCAAGAGAGAAGCGGCACAGAGGTAGAACAAAGACAACACAGAAATGACACACGTTGAAGAGAAAATCGGACGCACTCAAATACACTAACACATCAACTGCGGACTTGAATGAAAAATAGATTAAGTGACTTATACATACCAGAATTCAAACGTACCCGCACACATACACAAGTATGTAAGTACAAGTTGACTTCTCTCTTTCTCCCTATTATTCCTGACGAAAAATATTCTGGTTTTTACATGCACACACACATCTACACATAGCAAAATTTATGGACATTACTGCCTTTGTATTTTTTTTTTTTTTGTCCAGTTGTAATAAAGTAAAAAAATTGATTTTTAACTTTCTTGTTTTTGTCAATTTTCTTTCATCTAGTTTGTTTGTACAAATTGTATTATATATTGTGGAACTGACACTTGGAGTTACATCTTAGAGAAATGTTCATTCCTCCACAAGGTAATTAAGGATTTTTGGTTTGGATTTTATTAAGAGGAAACAAGAAGCCATTAAAATCAATCAATCAATCAATCAATCAATCATATTTACTTGTAGACAACAGCAAAGTCACCAAATTATACATGGAAACACATGTTATAAATAAAGTCTGAGAGGTTGTTTTTTTTCTAAAATTTTTCTTGTTGTAACAGATTGTGCTGTTTTTCTCAGGATGTATTGGTGTAAAGAATTATAATGAAGAGAGGGGACTGATATTAGCTGTTAACAATGGCGGCTGCCGACTTTATTATATTACAGGAAGTAAGTTATTTGCGTAAGGGGGATAACTCTACACAGATAACTTCAAATGAAGTTACAATGTGCTAGGAATTCATTTGGTAGACATCAAATAAGAATAAAACTAAGTGTGATATAGAATAATTATTTGTCAGGAATTGAGTTATGAGTAAAAATAAATCTGTAATGATAATCTATAGAATACAGTATAAGACAAATTAAAATTTTAAAAAATTTTAATCATTTTTTATTATCGCCATTTGTCATTAGCAAAGGACTAATCACAAAGTGGGTGTAATGGTTAAAGTGCTGGACTGAGGAATCGTAATATGCGAGTTTGAACTCCAATTGTGCTATCATGTTCACTTTCGGATAAATGCCCTTGGGAAAGTTATGAACCCCCATATCTTTCCATCTATGGGTTAAATAGTACCACGACTGTCCTTCTAAAATGATTGAAATTGATATGACATTTAATAAAGAAACCAAACCAAAATGACTGATTTGGCATTAAATAACCTGAGAAGGTAATCACAAATTAAGATATCAAACTCAGAAATTTCGAGTTTTTTAGTATTTCCGAAGATATTCATTTTTAGAAAACTTTGACTTTTCACAAGCATTAAGGGAAATAATCACTTCATATGTGTGTATAAGCCATTGAATGGTTTCTTTGTTTAATGGCATATCAAATCTTTTTAGGTTATTTAATGCCGAAGCCATTCTCTGAGAAGAACAGTAGTAGTACTATTTAACCCATAGCTGGGATAAGCCATTGAAGTTTCATTGAAATTTGTAACAGTTTTTTCACTGCTTTTTTTTTTTGTTTTGTTTTTTTTTTAACAGTAATTTAAACAAAAATTATGATCAAGGATTTTTTTTTCTTTTTGTTTTGCTTTAACACAAAAGAACTCCAGTGAAGAAAAAATGAAATATGACTACTTTTATGATATTTTCATACCTTAATTTTTTAATGAAAAAATAGAAGAGGAGAGTATATATAAAGAAAAATCATATAACCATGGAATGCTGATTAAATGATCAAATGGTTATATGATTTTTCTTTAAATATATTCTCCTCTCCAATTTTTTGTATTTTATTACACATCCATTGTTGTTCTATCAACACTTGGCATCACCATTCTAAAGTCCCGATGAAGGATCATTAAAACCAATATGTTTAACATTAAAAAATTTCTTCTTCAGCCGTTTAGTTAACGTCCAAGTAGTGCATCCATACAGCAGTATGTTTATATGAAATACTTAGTTGTTATTAATTTTGCTTAATGATTAAAGTGTACAGTTAAAACGCTACACTGGTACTAAGAATCAAACCTAAAAAAAGTTTTAAATGACTCATTATGGTCAATCAGACTGCAAGAAAACCTGTATTCTCTATTCACATTTAATATCTTGAATTTTTCATATGCAATAATCTCCGAATAAAAAAAGTATCTAGAATTGGTAATGACTTATCTTGACATCATCATTAACCTTATAACTTGCATATCATCATTAGCTTTTAATTTGTACATATGTTCATTTAAATTTTAAAATAAAAGAAAGGCCATCACCATCATCGCCATCATCATTATTATTACTATTTGTAGTAGTAGCAGTCATTGTTGAAAGACCTACTAAGAGAGATAATTCGGAAAAATCAAAGGGAGGTAACTCAAGCAGTGTTTCGTGAAAGTCACATCCTTTAGAAGGTTGTGATCTTATTTTATTTCGTCATACACGAAGAAGCCAGTTACATAGTGGTGTTTATGATTATTATGTACTCTCTTCGGGCTGCATGTATGTCATCTTTTAACAGAGTGGCCTATACAAGATTTTCAGCATTGTTCCATCCAAAGCTAAAAGATTTTAGGACGAGTAGCAGAATTAGCTGTTCCCTCAATCGAAAAGAGAATGTATCGACATTTTCCGGACTCAAAGAGTTTGATTGGGACTATTTGTGTAATTCGGATTATACAGACGAAATACGTCAGAACATCCAATGCCGAAAGGGTGTTGGGGACATTGATACGCTGTTGAGCGTGTGGAAGCAGGTAAAGAAAAAAAGGCACATATAAACGACGGGGGTCTGGCCATAACAAATTTTTTCGTAAATATTTTCAAAATATTCTAAAGAAAACCTATATCTTCTCTTGTGATTTGTTAGTTCCGAAAAATATTTATTTTTATTGATTTTAGAAGTTGGCGGTCCTGTTTACAATATAGATACTGCGTCGAAACGATCTGTGACTTTCTGACACGCATGTATACCAATTATCTTCTTGACTTTATTTACATATGTCAAGAGGGAAATAGTGAAACTTGGGTCCTACTAGTTTTCTCCCACTCCTAATATTAAGGATTTTCATTCTTCTCCTATTAGGGAATAATAAAAATAAAGCTAGGCCCTTATCGTTCTGATGTACCGAAAAGAAAATACTAGAATTTGGCTTTCTTCATTTCCCCGACAGCAAGAAAAACAGAGACATGTTTGAGCTTTGGAGTGTGGATTTTTTTTCCGATTTTATTTTTTTTATGCTTCTTAAAAATGAACCCTTATTTTTCAATTAGTTCAATTTATCAATTTATATGCCAGGGGTTTTACATTTGATAGTACGTGACATTAAACAAGTTAAAAAAAGAACCCCCAAAAGTCATATTTAAAATTGAATAAAAGTTTGAATTTTTAATTCAATTCTAAATTTACCACCCCTCAGAGATGGATTTGTTTTTATTTTGAAAAAAATACATATATAAAATGTTCATACGCTGGAGTCTCGAGTGTATAAATTTTCAATACTCTCAACGAACATGTAATTTACTTAGCTTTTTGCTTAGATGTCGCACACAAATGAGACTCGAACTCGTGGTTTGCCAGTTTACCTTGCTAACCATATACTTTCCAAGGCGCCCTCTCAACGAACATGTTATTTTTATTTTTAAATATCTCAAGGTAAGTGACTTTGCGTAGAAGCGATACCATACCTATTAAGATTTTCCGAGGTGTTATTGCTAGTTGAAATCTAGGTAAGTGACTTTCGGGAAAACCTATATAATTCTATCAAGAGTAATTTTTATCAACTTATAGTACAAATACGATTTCTAAGGTCCTTAACCTAGATCCGATACCTCACTTCACTTAGAGACGATAATAAACAAAGTTATGGATCAATATCAAATCTGGGAAGACCCGTGATGCAATGGCTATTGTGCTGAACTAGGACATCCTAGTATATGAGTTCAAACTCCAGTCACGCTATTACATTAACTTTCAGACCAATACCCTTGGGAAAGGAATGAACACCCTATCCTCTCTGCTATGGGTTAAACAGTAATACTACTCTCCTTCTACACACACACGCACACACACACATATTTATTTATTTATTGACCTTTTATGAAATAACCTACTTGATATACCATTAAACCAATGTATATATATATTGATCTTTGTTCCATATATATATATATATATATATGAATCTTTGATTTATTTACAAAATCTAAACTTCAAACATTTAGTTAATAACTTAGTCTAAATATAATAATTATACACCACTTAAAAGAAATAAAAAAGTTTTACTAACATTTCAATGACTCATTTCTTTTTAAGGAAAAAGCAGCATGCAATGCAAGGTCATTTTTTTAAACAGAGTTTAACAGGTTCGAATTCAGAGTTTTCCTTCTCCTACACTAGTTGCCATACTAAGGTTAAAGAGTTTAAAGTAGAGGTGTCTAATTTTAGTTGGTCACTTGACAAAGACATGAGAAGCCTAACTTGGTGGTGTAGAAGGTTACGAGTTACTAACCTCTGGTCCAAAAAAATATTGATCTCATTATATGAAAAAGAGGTCAATTAAATGAACAAGACTAAATTCTGTATAAGAATTAACAATAACTGTTTCTGTGGAAAATTAGAAGAAATTAGAATATATATATAATATATAATATATAAATATAAGATATATATATCTAAACTTTCTTTTATATATGTGTATCAAATCATACCAAAGACGCAAAAATGGTATTGATGCTGCCTTGCTTAATACTTAGCATCATAAGGTACAGATCAGGGTTAAAATGGAGCAATCCAGAGAAAGGAGTAACTCCCTCCCCTATACCTCAGTGTAGTAGCCTTTGAGTCATTCTCGACCATGGTTGCCAACTTTACTTACTAATGCAAAGATCTTCAAAAGAATTGAGCACTCTGGTAGCTGATAGGGTATAAAAATGTAGACAAACGGCTGCTGCTGTTACTACATAAATACCTTCATAATTCCCTTACCCAAACGTGGTACGATTGTTGGCCGAACAGTCTGAGACTTAGTCTAACGTAAAGTTGGATGGGTTTCGATCCCAGCTTCGAGCATCCTATGTGTCTAGCCACACTGAAGAATTCTGATAGAACGAAACAGTCTGTCTGTGGATGACAATATATATATATATATATATATATATATAAAAATAAACCTTCTATAGTTTCCTATCACAAAAAGGTTCAAGGTACCTCTTATATCCCATTACTAGATAGCTCATTTCTCAGCCCTATCTATTCAATCTCTATTACTATGGCCTCATGCCAAACTAGCTATATCATAAGAATCTTTTCATGCTTAAGGGCACATTGAAATTTATTATCTACTTATAAGCCCACTAGCAAGTTTTTGATAAAATCTAAAGTTTTTAATCTTTTAATTAATAAGTTGGTTCACATTTAATTAATATATACTACTTAAAAAAATTAAATGATTTACTAGCCTTTTAATACCTTTTTTTGCTCAAGCTCTAAAGTGAAGGTATGCAATTTTGATGATTCAAAAAACTGCGGGTTCCCCATCTCTGAACCATGAGATAAAATTTAATTCATGCTACTGTTATTGTAACAATATGCAATAACATAATAAATGATATCCTTTTATTTTGTGCAGGTGGACCAAACAAAAGATCCTGATGAGAAGAGAAAGTTAATGTTTCAACTTGAGCAACTGGCTGCTGACATTCCAAATAGAAAACATCCACAAGCACCTGTTGGGGATGAATCATGTGCAAAACTTGTGAAAATGGTTGGTCAGCCTCAAGCAGATGACAAGATAAGGCTTCCTGTTGTTCAGTTTGCAGAAAATGCTGGTTGGCTACGAATGTCAAACCTTGGTATTAGTACTGGTCAACGAAGCTATTTCCTTCAAGGGCAGTTTGCCTGTTTGGAGCAAGCTCTGATCAGATTCACCCTTGATCGTCTCCGAGATCGAGGATTTCAATTGGTGTCAGTTCCAGAAATTCTTAAACCAGAAATCATTGAAGGTATTTTTGCTTGAAACCTATTTTTAATGTTTGTATATGTAATATGTCAGGAGCACATACTTTATTTAGTTTTAAAAATTTTTGTACTTCTTACTTAATTTTATATATACTTGATATTAAATAGAAAGGCTAATAGAAATGTTTTTCACAGTATCAGGATCAATAAAAATGTTTTTTCTGATATCTGAGTTACTAGAAATATTTTCTACATTATCAGGGCCATTAGAAACATTTCTACAGTATTTAGGCCAACAGAAATTCTTTCTACCATATCAGGGCCAATAGAAGTGTTTTTCACACTATTTGGACTAATAGAAATATCTTCCACACTATTTGGATTGATAAAGATATCTTCCATAGTATCTGGACCAATAGAAATATTTTTCACTATATCAGAATTTATGAAAATGTTTTTCAGATATTTGATATACATGAAATGTTTTTCACATTATCATGGCCACTAGAAACATTTCTACAGGATCTTGACCAATAGAAATATTTTCTACATGATCAGGATCAATAAAAACATTTTTCAGATGGTTTGAGCTACCAGAAATATTTTCCACATTATCAGTTCTATTAGAAACATTTGTACAGTATCTAGACCAATAGAAGTGTTTTCTACTCTATTTGGACCAATCGAAATATCTTCCACACTCCTTAGATTAATAGAAATATCTTCCACAGTATCTAGGCCAATAGAAATATTTTCCACTATATCAGAATCTATACAAGTGTTTTTCAGATATTTGATCTATAAGAAATGTTTTCCACATTATCAGAGCCACTAGAAACATTTCTACAGTATCTGGATCAATTGAAATATTTTCTACACAATCAAGATCAATAAAAACGTTTTTCAATTATCTGAGCTACTAGAAATATTTCCACATTATCTGGACCAATAGAAATGTTTTCTACACTGTCAGGACTACTAAAAACATAAGTAGTCACACTTAGCATAATAGTTATAGAAAATGTCATTGGAAATGGATTCAGAGTTCAAATTCTAGACAAGGCTGTTTGTATTTCACTTTGCACTAATGGTCTTGAGAAAGGAGTGAATCCATCTACTATTTGTTCTTTTTCCAGATATGGGTAAATGTTAGGGTAGATTGGGTTCTTTAGCCGTGGTTAGGCAACCAGTCTAAGAGAAGGAAAAGTCTGAATTCAAACCAGCAGTACTTTGCTTAAAAATTGACCTTGTGTCACATCCTTTTCATAGTGAAGGAGCTGGGTAAATACAGACTAAAACATTTTCATATAATCAAGGCTACTAAAAAATATTTTGTACTCAATCAGAATCACTAAAAACATTTTCCATGCTTTCTGGATTATCCAGATCAATTTAAATATTTTTCATGTGGCTTATATTGATGAGAATAAGTCAAGTTTTGTCATTTCAAATAAAAGTATCATGTTGGTTAAGTAAATACTCCCTTTTCTAGTTTAAAGCCAAGGTGATACTGGCTCAGTTGGCTGAGGCTGCAGAATACACTGACTGAATCTCTGCAGAGGAGTAAGACTTCCCCTACAAGTTTCCTAGATATGACATTAAACAATCTGATGGTGAGGCTCCAGTAATACTGGAGCATTGGGGAATGCGGAGTACCCTTTCATTGCCATTGCTCCCAGGTCCACTTAATGGTTCTATGTATGGATCAAATAGAAGTATTTGACATTTAAATCTTAGTTTTTAATCTTACTTTCAGTTTGATATCATGTCATTTCCTTTTTAGAGAATTTATTCTATAATTAATTGCAAAAAATAAATCAATAAAAAAAATAAGAGAAGTACTCTATAAGTAGCTTTTAATAGTTATCCCACTTGATAAAATTATAACGATTGGTGTGAGTATGGATATTGATTCTACACTATTATTAAGTTACCAATTTACTTTATTCTTTAAGTGGGAGTCCCTGTGGCATAATGGTTAAAATGCTGGACTGTGGTCTTAAAGAGAGTGAGGTTAAACTCCAATCATGCTATTATGTTAACTTTTGAGCTGATACCCCCTGGGAAAGTAATGAACCTCCTTATCCCCACAGCTATGGGTTAAATAGTATCACTGATGTTCTTCTACAAGGATGGCTTTGGCATTAAAAAAACCCATGAAGGTTAATATACCATTAAAAACCAAACCATTTATTCTCTAAGTTATTGGGTTTTAACACTTTTTGTCCTAACAAAAATTGGCCTATTGAAAAGAGAGTTTGCCAATGGTCTGGGAGACTGGGGTTCAATCCCAGGTCAAGTCATACCAAAGACTCAAAAAATGGTACTTGATGCCGCCTTGTTTAACACTCAGCATTATAAGGTGGGATCAAAGGTAAAGTTGAGCAATCCAAGGAAAGGAGTAGTGCCGTCTCCTACACCTCAGTGTGGTAGCTATTGAAAAGGGAACCTTCGGGTCACCCTCGACTAAGTTTGCAAACTTTACTTACTGTTGTGATAATATACATACAAAACTTGGATCATTATTTTGATAAACTTTGTCCTAAGTTAATGTCTAAATTGTTCACTCTTAATATTCTTTTTTTTTCTTTTAGGTTGTGGCTTCAAGACGACAGGAGAAAGAAATCAAGTTTTCAAAATAGAAACCGTCTCCCATGGAACATTGTGTTTGTCTGGGACTTCAGAAATGGCTCTTGGTGGTTTCTTCTCTGATCAACTACTGACTTTTGACCAGTTACCTAGTAAGCTAGCTGCTGTTAGTAGATGCCATCGGGCTGAAGTCTCTGGAGTTGATGAAGAAAAAGGAATTTATAGAGTGCATAATTTCACCAAAGTTGAAATGTTTGCTGTAACTGGGCAGGAATCTGGTTCTGAGAGTGATCAAATTCTTCAGGATTTTGTTGATATTCAGAGTGATTTATACACAGAACTAGGCCTGCATTTTCGGATCTTGGACATGCCTAGCCAGGAATTGGGAGCCCCTGCCTCCCGAAAATTTGATTCTGAAGCATGGATGCCAGCAAAGAAATTCTGGGGTGAAATATCAAGTGCCTCAAATTGTACTGATTTTCAGAGTCGCCGTTTAAACATCAAATATAAAACAGACAATGGCAGTATAAAACATGTACATACAGTAAACGGGACTGCTTGTGCAGTCCCAAGAATTCTTATGGCTCTTATTGAGAACAATCAAAGAGACAATGGTAAAGTTGACCTTCCAAAAGCACTTCACTCTTACTTAGGTGCTGAAACATTAACCCCTGAATCCCAACCCCCAATGAAGTGGACAAAGTTTCTAAAACCTTTTAGGGCATGTTGACTGTATATTTAATTTGTTTGCTATGATTGATTCTTAATTAAATGATGATAAAGTACAATGATAAAGTACAGGGGTGCTAGTGGACAACTGGTTAAAAACATGAATAATAGAATCAGCTAACCAAGTTAAGGCAGTTTACATTCACTTTATGCTAATTCCCTTGGGAAGGACAGGAATCCGTCCTTTCTTCTTCTAACTGGCTGACTCTACCCAACTGCTGTATATCAAAAATGGCAATAAAAATACTTCACGGTTCTTAGTGTTTAACCAATGAGACTCAGTGTTTTCAGTGGGAGCAGTATTTAACCATCTCCCAATGGTGCCTGTAGAGGTGCCCGTGGTGTAATGGTTATCATCAGAGGAAATGGACACAGCGACACGAGTTCAAATCCTGGATGAGGCTGATTGCATTTCACATAGCACTAATACCCTTGGGGAAAGGTATGAATCCAATTATTCTCCTTCCAACTATGGGTAAATAGTAGGACAGACTAGGTTCTTCAGCCTTGGTGAGGTAACTAGTCTAGGAGAAGGAAAACTCTGAATTCAAACCTGTTAAACTCCACTTAAAAATTGACCTTGTGTCATATCCTGCCTGAGTGGAGGGGTTGGTAAATAGGATCTCCCAATGGTGCTGAGATGTAATGCAAGATCAGTTCAATGTATGGGCCTCATAGGAAGCAAGGCCCCAAGACAAATGATGTAGTGCCATAAATGGCTTAGTTTAATTGGCATTCACCTTTACAAGTGCTTCAGGTATTGGGTAATAAACCCATCTGTTACCCCTATACTAGGGTGCAGATTCTGCCTGAGGAGAATGCCCTTGGAACTGAGCAAATTTATTCTTCAAACCACCACTGAAATGAAAAAGAATTGTTATATGTGTGTATGGTAATTAACAGCAAAGAGAGAGAAGGAAAGTAGGGAAGAGAAAAGGCCAACTTGACAAGGAGAATATTGAACTGTCTCCTAGACAGCAGTGGGTGGAAGATATGGTAAGAAATAAACTAGAATTTGCAAAAGGAGTGTAATTTATATGTAGAAATATATAACTTTTTTTCTTTTTGGGGAAAGATGAAGTTACAGTGTTGAATATCCAATTAGTGATAACTAAGTACTTGGTAAGTGTTCAAGAATGAACTTGTGAACTGTTGTTCATGTGAGGTGAAGTGGATTGGTCCCAATGAGATACTTTAACACTACTATTTGTGCCTGGTTGTTGAAGCAAGCAAGGAAACAATTGTATGTGGATGTGTAAGAAACTATGAAAGGGAAAACTGGTGAAATGCAGGTTAAAGTATTATTTATATGCTTTGGGTGTTATTGTAGAAGCATTTGCTGTGTCAGTCTACGGTGCCATTCAACTGGCTAAAAAAGTTTAGTATTTGGTCACATGACTTGCTCATCACTACATTCACAGCAGTCAGTGACTTTGAACAGCTTACCAACTATTCTATTTTTTGATTGTGATGAAGGAGGGTCTCATGAATCATGTTTTTTTTACTTTGAGAGTTACAGGATGAATCTCTGAAAGGTTTGATTTGGTTTGTTTTTTAGTTTAATGGCATATCAAACTTTGTGGATTATTTAATGCCAAAGCCATCCTTGTAGAAAAACAGTGGTGATACTATTTAATCCATAGCTTAGGTAATAGGAGGGTTCATACTTTTCTCAAGGGTATTAGTCTAAAAGTGAACATAATTGCATGACTGGAGTTCAAACTTGCTTACTATGACGTCACAGTCCAACATGTTAGACACTATGTCATTGGAACTCTCTTCATCTTTTAAAGGATGGAGATTTAAAAAATATTAACATTTTGATGGGAGTACATTTATTTAAAAAAAAAACAAGTGATATAGAGCCCAACTGAAGAAGATTCTAAGAATGTGTTGATATAAATGGTGAACAGGGAGGCACAGTTAAGAATCATATCATAAAGGTACTCACATAGAAATGTTAACATTTTTTTTTTAATTATCTTGTACGAACGTCATTCAATAAATAAGAATTTTTTCCAAAAAAGCAAAATATTTTTGGGTTTTTTTTAGAATTATTTTCCATAAAATTAAACTTAGCATTGTTTGGAATTGGTTGATAGCAAAAATTATTTTGATCTTGCAGAAATATTTATTTGAGGCTATTCAAAATGACAGCAAATCAAATAGTGTTCCAGGCTTGAACAGAGGTCTGTCATCAAACTTTTGATGGCTGAGAAGTGCAAACAATGTGAAATTTATAGAAGAATGTGTGATGTGTATGGAGAAGCATATTTTATTTAAAAAGATGTTTACGAATGGCCTGAATATGGGATTACCACTATGAGCTTAAATCAAAAAGACAGCTCATGGAGTGGAAACACACTGACTCTCCAGTAAAGAAAAAGTTCTGGGCACAGTGGTGAGTAAAGAAAGTCATGCTAATAGTCTTGTGGAAAATAAAAAGACCTATCATGACTGATTTTCTTGAAAAGTTCAACTGTAAACAGTACTTTCCATTGCAAACTCCTCAGACAATATTTCCTTTTATTTATTGAATGACCCTCGTATAATGTTTTATAGGTATGAAAGAAAGGTATTACTGCCTCTTGGACAAGTGTAGAATATCCTTTGCCATTGAAGGCATCAAATCTAAAATAATCAAATTATTATGGAATAAAAACATATTGCCTTTTTTTTTTGCATTAATTTTGAAAAGCACAAAATCTGTTTTTTATTGCTTAAGATTACAGGAACCATTATGCATTTGAAAAGGGAAGATATGAATTAACTTACTAGTTTGACAACTCTTCCAAACAGTAATATAAGTTTGCCTTTTCAATTGCCTTGATCATTTCTTAACAAGGTTTTAGAAGAATATACATTTTAAAAAGTAAAACAAAAAAGAAAACATTTTCAAGAAATTTACCATTTAGAACAACAAACATGACTTTTTATTTTGATTGCAATAAAATTTTATTTTTCTTGTGTAATGTTCCTATTTCTAACTCTCATAACCAAGTGGTCAGAATCAAATTATGTGTTTAAATATTTATGTCAAGTACTCTGTGTATGTGGTTTGGTCTCACAAATGAAGATTTAAGAGGTGATGAATCCATTGCTGGTTGATTGGCTGGTTGGTTTTTATGGTATATCAACCATTTAATGCCAAATCCTGTTTATACATATTAAATATATATATGATTTGTACATAAATAGTTTGCATGTAACATTTTTAAACAGCCCAGAGCTCATTTGTTTGCACCCAGTTTCAAGTATTGCTACTAAGAATTCAATATAAGCCCAGTCAACTGGGGCTATAGAAACACCAATTACATCTCTGCAGAGAGGTAAAACCGCTCCCAACGAGTGTCCTTGATATGACATTAAACCAGCTGATGGCAAGGCTCCAGCCATGGAGATTTGGATAATATGGAATACCCCTTCATTGCCATTGCTCCCAGGTTCACTCTGACCTGGAGTGGTAGCACTTGATAAGGTCCTATTTATGGGTCAAATAGAACAAACTGTGTGTGCAAACAAATGACTGATGTTAAATTGTGACTTATATAGGAATACTTGAAACCATTTAACTGAGTGTTAAAAAGAGCTCATGTTCATTAGAAGATTACCTATGAAATGAGTTTGCATTATGTTTTTGGCATATAATTAAATGGCTACAGAAATAAAGAATTTATTGAAATTGCCAATTACTGAATTGTTAGCTGATTTTCTGTGAGTGTGAAGGCAACATCAAAGAAAAGTAGCAATGGTTTTATGTGACAATAATAATCTTATTTTACATATATAGAGATGTATGTGATGAATATATAAGAAAAACTGGTCTTTTTACTTGTTGGTGAAATTTTTAGATCATAATGTTTATATCTATAGAATGTAAAATGAATTTAAAAGTAGAAT
Organism: Sepioteuthis lessoniana; assembly: GCA_963585895.1. NCBI lineage: Eukaryota > Metazoa > Mollusca > Cephalopoda > Myopsida > Loliginidae > Sepioteuthis > Sepioteuthis lessoniana. Next base: position 30,200,724 of record OY757928.1, on the reverse strand, counting down.
TTCAAAATGAATTAAGAAATGACATTAAAAAACGTATTTTTGAAATAAAAACATAAGCACTGCAATTGTGTGTTTCACAAATTTTCAATCATCATGTCATACAGAAAGTTACAGAAAAAACTTTCTATATTACTAGACAATGAAGAAATAAAACTGATAGTTGCAATGGTTATGTTTTTACTTAAAAATTCGTTTATAAAGTCATTTTTGAATACGTTTTTGAAATTTGATTTTAATTAATTTTACACTATGAGTATCTCTATCTGGGATATTGAGCACTTTCACAAAAAAGCCTACAGGACAACCATATGTTGTCATATATATATATATATATATATATATATATATATATATATATATATTGCATGAGAATACAAGATAACTTGTAGAAGAGGCAGCTTAGAAACGTTGCATTTTATCACATCAGATCTAGGTTTATTTCATCACATTTTCCCAATTGCAAAAGAAGTGAAGAGACGTCCTATGGCTTTTATTTTTAGGTTTTTGGTTGGCAACTAACTTTCTTTTGTAAAATACTTTCACCATCTAGCATTGATCTCCAATCAAAGGGCAGATAATCATAAAACTTATCTGTCTACTTTGGCCAGACATCAATTCCTGCTGCTATCAATATTGTCTCACTAAATATATATAAGGAGCCGGACTCCTCTTGTAGAGTGGTCAAATTTTCATCTCACCCATTTTATTGGTTGAATCTTCCAGGAGAATTTGCATCTACCAGATTAGTATTCCGGATCACCTGAACGTAAAAACTTCCTCATTGCAATAATATAATTGATTTAATGGTATATCTAGAATCATTTACGCCTTGAGGTTATGTTGTATATCTGGAATGTGGTAACATTAACATTTGTTTATAAAAATATAAACTCTTTTTATTTACGAAAGTCGTGGCAAAATAGCTGTATGAGAGAGAGAGAGAGAGAGAGAAGAGAGAAAAACAGAGAGTCAGTCAGGAACTGCTAGGGTTTACACCATATCTTCAGATTTACACCACATTGCTATACATATCCAGAGAGCTTTGCTTCTTCATACTTCTTTCACGGGAGACTGATACAGGACAACCTTACACCCCCTCGGGAGCCTAGCACCCAAAATGGCGTGGCTTGTCTACTCTGCTGACAGTTGACTGACTCTCTCTGCAGACTGACCGCCCAGTCCTGAGGGTTGAAAACTTCCGTTGTTATATATTTTCCAGATGTTTATGCAATTCTTCCAAAGCTATTCACGTGGCATTTCCGCTACCCCTTGTTTACCCTAAGACACAGCTGCACATCCTGTTTTTGAAATCCACGCAAACCAGCTTGTCAAAGGTAAATATGTAACAGGGAATTGCACTTATTATACGTTTATATTTACATGTTTTTGTGTAGTGGTTTCTAAAGAGTTTGCTTTTTGCATGGTCATATAGAACATGAATCATTTTTAAACATATCCATAGATGGGACTCTAATATGTAACATGTACTACCACTCCAGATCAGAGTGAGCCTGTGCATAATGGCAATGAAGGGATACTCCACTCCCTGGAACTGGAGCCTGTTATATTGCAGGATTCAGATCTCTCCCGATTTGCGATTTTATTGAAATAAAAAAACACGTGGCTGGAGAAGGGTAGCATTTGACCAGATGTTAGCCTGATGGCTGCCGCCGAGAAAATGAATAAAATGCGTCTTTGCGCAAGAGGCTCCGCGCAGGGCTTCGGGGCGAGAATGCAAGAAATTGATTCAATTTAACAAAATGCCCTTTTTCAGCCAATCATAAATCTTCCTCCTAAAAAAATCCCACAACCGACTTGATCCAAGGGGTAGCTATTTAAGAAGCAAAGATCTGCAAAGGCAGCAGACTGACCACGAGGGTGGAAGGAAGGATCACACTACGTCCATTAAGAACTGATCTGAACCCTGACGGATTTAACGCGCCACTTGCTGTGAACGACTGCTGACCTGGCTACAACGCCGCCCTGTCTACGACTACTACTACCACCGAGATCATTTGGTATCCTTACTACCCTCATTGTACGCTACAAATTTTGTACAGTTGATTCTTCGTTTTATTACCTTGTGTTTCCTTCTTTGTTAATATAATTGTTTAAAACCTTCCACTTGTGTTTATCTTTTCCTTGTCACCTTACGCTAAATATAACAAGCTGATGTTTAGTGTTATACTCAGTTCATCCCTTTTGTAAGTGGGTGAGTCTTACCCTTCTACAAGGAATGCAGTTGCTATGTTCTAAACCTTGCTGACAGTACAAAGTCAAAAGAATATCTAAGAGTGATATTTATTCTAATTGCAAAAATACTCTTGGAAAGGTATGAATCCAATTATTCTCCTTCCAGCTATTGGTAAATAATAGGGCGGATTGGGATCTTTAGCCTTAGTTAGGCAACCAGTCTTTGAGAAGGAAAACTCTGAATTCAAACCTGTTAAACTCTGCTTAAAATTTGATCGTGTGTCGCATCCTGCCCACACAGAGGGCTGGGTAGATACATATATATTTTGGAGGTGGGTGAGTCTTACCTTTCTGCAAGAGACACAGTTGGTATATTCTAAACCTCGCTGATTGAACAAGTTCAAAAGAATATATAAGAGTGATATCAGGTGAAATCCTAACATATATGGGGCATAAGAAGGTTTGTTGGTTGTTTATGGTTTTGATTGGTTATAGTGGTCATTTTTGTTGGTATCTGACGCCATCATTAACTTGTCAGCTTCTTTGTCTGTGGAAGGCTGCAAGAGAATTTAAAGAAGGAAGGAAATAGTCTTAGATACCTTTTAATTACAACTTTATTTTAGGGTTTGATGACTATTCTGTAATGAAGAAAGTTTTCTTGAAACTGTTATATACTCATGATGAGAGAATATACATGGATGAAGGAAGAACCACAACACTTCTTTATAAGAATATAACTCTCACGCTTTATTCTCGAAAGGGGTTGAAGCTTATGTGGCGTGTGAGAGACAGACGGAGACAGGGACAGACTAAGACAGATTAAGACAGACTGCTACGAGGATCATTAAATAAGTTTCCAGACTTTTTTCGTATGGGCACTTTTATTGATAGTACATACATGAAACTCTAGTCCCCTTCAAAGTAATCTCCTCCGGTTGCAATGCACTTGTACTGTTCCAACAACTTCTGCAAGGCCTCATAGAAGTCCTCTTGTGTGAGCGTGTCAATTACCTTCGTCATAGCCTCTTTCATCTCCTCAATTGTCTCATAACGATAGTCTCTGAGCTTAGGAAATAACCAAAAGTCACAGAGAGCGAGGTCTTGACTATAGGGAGGGTGAGGAACTGTCTTGATGCCTATCTTGTTAAATAGTCAGTGACAAGGATGGAGTTGTGGACTGGTGCATTGTTCTGGTGGAAATGCCACTGACCCGATTTGAAGAGTGCTGGCCTCTTCCGACTGAGTCTCTTCCTGAACTCCCTTAAAACCTCAACATAGTAATTCTAACCTTAACCCTAACCCTTTGACCAATCAACTCTGGTTTATTGACTTCCTTACTCCTTCTGCGCCTCTCATCATCCCTCACAGACTCTCTGCCTTTCTTGAATCTCTTATGCCACTCAAAAACTGATGCTCGATTCATGCAAGGTGCTCCAAAATCAGTCTGAAGCATTTCATACGTTTCTGTGGCATATTTCCAAGTTTAAAACAGAATTTTATTGCATATCGTTCTTCTAATGTGTCCTCACATCCAGATTGCATTTTTGAAATTCACCAGCAGTGACAATCAGGCTTTAGTAGGGTGTATTACAATTGCTGCTGTAGCTCTTCATTTGAACCTGAAATCATAATAATTGGTCTGTCATCTCATAAGATGTATAGTAATAACATACTGAATTTTTAAGAATCTACAACAATTTTAAATGCTTGTATAAAAAAAGCCTGGAAACTTATTGACCATTACACTCTGTGTTATTTTCAAGACCCTACTTCTACTTCTCGGCTGGGGTTTCTTAACTGGTGGCCCTGTAGGCCACTGCCCTCACCGGGGCACTCTAGGTAACTGCAAAGACCTCACTGACTACAACTGACAAAAAGGCATCTGCATATATTATTTCATAACGCCTACAACTTACGATAGATCATGTGATCTTCTTCCACTTATTTACACAGGTGTGTCTCTGATTGACGGTTTCGTCAAGGGTCAATATGCAACAAAACTAGTAGAAATAATCGTGTCTCCCAGACATGGTGTTAAAATATATTAGTCTTTTTCCTTAGGTAATGAGTTTGAAGTTTATGGTATGTCCAGTAGGTGTTCTCAGTGAGGTATGTTGTTCGGTGGTAAAAGTTTGCCTTTTGTCGTTTTGTCCAGTGGTATTTTCAGTAAGATATTTTAGCCAAGGCAGCCTGCTAGTAGCAGACACAGTTTGTCGCGAAACCCGGGACTTGGTGACCAGATGTGCTACTTTGCCAGCAGCCGTAAGAAAGAAGTCCTTTCCATCTCAGTGGTAATGGCTGAATGAGGACAGAGTTCTCTTTGGGGCCAGCAAGTCTCTCTTTCAGGCAAGCGTAGATTTCGCTTCCTGTGTGAGGCTTCTGAGAAATGTTACATTTTAAAAATTTATTCTATTTTTATTTTATTTTATTTTTATTAATCCCTACATATACTACAATTTCGGTCAGAATAAACTTGAGAGTAATGACAATGAAAGATTACTCTACACTCCTCAGAGCCCCAAAATTTGATGCAGTTTAGTGTCATACTCAGGACATTCTTTTTCAGAGAGGTTGGGGTCTTACTTCTCTGCCTGTGGGGGTACAGTCAGCGTATTCTAAAACCTGCCGACAGGACTATCACCACAATAAGATAAATGATCGATAGGTATTTCTTAGAATTCAAATTCTGCGCGGATTTTTTTTTGTAGAGATTTTTTTGTAGAGATTTAAAAAAAAGTGACGTCCATTAAATCCATTTATTCAGACATCAAATCACTCGAAGAAGAAATACTGAGTGGATTTCTCAACCAATGTTCTTGTCTTGTCTATCTCTGAAATGCAAGAAATATTCAGAATAAATTTGTCTTTTTTTGAATGGAAATCTCTATGCTGTAATACAATGCATGCAGACTATTCTATTATCTGCACTTTTTCAGAGCTACCGCACCAGGGGGCGTAATGAATCACAGTTGCTATTGGAAACCGAGTTCTGAAAAAAGAAAAAAAAGATCCGCCAAAATATGGTTCTTACACAGTCAGCTTGACGTGATTCAGACGTCCAAAGGGCCGTACTGTTCGTTGTTTCATCCGTGTTAAATAATCAAAAAGCAATTTCTGTCTACTTCATGTAGATATAACACAGAACTGGAAGCAGTGAAAAATATTATCAAGACCTGAAAAAAAAAATGTCAACTATCCTACAAGCCATCCCAGGAAAAAAAATTTCTTCCATAATACGCATTGAGTTTTGAGAATGTGTAGCAGCTAATTTTAACCAAAATTTCGTATTTATTCAGTTTTTATCAGTTTGTACTGACTAAAACATAAGTTTGCATTATAATGTGAAGCACAAAATTTACATAGTATTTAGAACAAATGCAACAAGCTTGCAGCGAAAGGAAGCTCACAATGCAAGAGATGAAATTAAAAGCAAACACACATTCCAATGCATATTCCTCTGTAACGTTGCCCAGTCTGCTGAGGCTGTAGAATACACCGACTGCATTTCTGCAGAGAAATTAGACTTCCCTAACTAGTATCCTGGATATGACTCTAAACAATCTGATAGTGTGGCTCTAGTTATGCTGGAGCTTCATTGCCATTATTCCCAGGTTCACTCTGGTCCAGAGTGGAAGCACCTGATAGGGTCATATCTATGAATCAAATAGAACTGTTTTGATCATTCAACAGTGTGTAAACAAATGATGTTTAATTGAATTGTTAGTGATACATAGCAATACTTGGAACCATTTAACTTTGTTGACATGCTGAACTTAATTGTTTGAAATAGAACTGTTTGGTCATTTAACTGTGTGCAAACAAATGACTGATATTTAATTGAATTAGTTGTAATCGCAATACTTGAAAACATTTAACTGTGTGCAAACAAATGATTAATAGTAAATAGAATTATTCTTATAAAAATAAGTGAAACCATTTAACTGTGTGCAAAAGAATGAGCTTAGGCACATTTAAGAATGTTATTTACAAAATGTTTTTAGAAATCATATATTTGATATATATGTATAAAAAGAATTTGGCATTAAATGACCAACAATGATAAAAAGATTTTAAGAAATAAAATAAAATTTTGCAATATAAGGAAATTAATAGAGATAAAAATTTCAACAGAAGGAAAGTTTGTTGCGGAGCCGATAAACACGTCGACCCCGCAAATGATTTAAGTTAGGTGTGCGAGTAATGACAGCCAAAAGACAATGAAGGAAACAAAGGTAAGGTAACAAATATAACAAAGATGACAATTTATTGTCGTATTTACAAGTGCGTATGTCAAGTTCGTGAGAGGTGTGTCTTCAGCTAGATGGTTGATGCGAGTAGCTGATGTTGGTCGAGTCGTACAAGTGCAGCTTGATGATTGTTGCGGGTAGCTGATTTCGGTCGAGTCGTAGAAGAGCAGCTTGACGATCGTTGCGGGTAGTTGATGTTAGTCGAGGCTGGTAGATCGATGTCCCGGTTTTTGACAGTGTGTTGGGTTAACCGGGGGGTGTCAATGTGGTTGCTAGCCCGTACAGCGAGTCGTACGTGGGCTAGACGCTGCAATGCTAGGGCAGTCCGTACAGCGAGTCGTACGTGGACTGGATGCTGCATTGCTGGAGCGTCGTGGTCGAAGTTGGTGTGATCAGCTTGGTCACGTAGAGTCTAGCGAGCGTGGTGACTAAGACTTAACCGTGTCTTAGTACTACGGACCAAGTGAATGGACAAGAAAACCGTAGCTAAGGTTTGCCCGGCCTTAGCACATACGAAGTCGAGCGAGCGAATCGGTGAAGCTATGGCTTTGTCGTGCCCCTAGCTGTGCGGACGTATCGGAGACGTTAGCTAAGGATTTACCGTGCCAAAGCTGTACGGACGCATCGGAGACGGTAACTATGGCTTTGCCATGCCAAAGCTGTGCGGACGTATCGGAAACGGTAGCTATGGCTTTGCCGTGCCAAAACTGTGCACTATCGAGCGAACAGGCCAGGGGGCGGCGGCTAAGATTGGCGGTATCTTAGCGCTGCGCTGATAGGGAAGCGGTAGCTAAAGACTAACCCGTGCCTTTAGCGCTGCGCAGCCAAAGGGACGAACAGACAACGGAACCGACCGTGTTTGCCTCCGGGCCGTCTACTTCGACGAGTCTGTAAGGACCGTCAGAGATACTCTAACCCGCAGAAAGGGAGATCTAATGGTTCTTAAAAGGACCTTTTTGCATATCTATGTGATGGAAAGGCGAATGCAACCACGAGATGTAGGATTCAGCCTTGTGGATACCTCGCTCTGAGAGCGGGCTCCTGAGAACTTCGTAAAACGAACTCTGTTATTTATCAACCGTCCCACCACCGGACGAATATGGCGCAAGGCCTTTTTAAGGTGGGTAGGGTCGCAGGGCAAAGCCCACACGCGTCCGACATTGCCAAAAATATCTTCGTCCCCGTCGGCATTCCCCTTATTAGGGGCGCCTCAGGCGTGGGGCAATAAACCCAACCCCCGAAGGGGTTAAATCCCGGGGGTGCCTCCTGAGGTCGGAGGAACTCTCCAGTGCTGAGCCACACCCTGCAGAACCGCCTAGAGTTAAAACAGTCTACCGAATGCGACCCAACAACTGGAGCGATGAACACTTTTTTTTTTGTTTTTTTTTTGCCGCAGAAGCCTTGTTTATATTAAGGGAATGCTACGTCACTCTGTTGGGCTACGTAAACACAAAGTTCAATAAAAAAAATGGGGGTAGAAATAAAGTCCTTCTTTAGCCTGATATAGGCTACCGAAGATAATTCATTCCATCTTTATCGAGTTATTTTTGACAGATGTGTTCTGTAAATGTTGTTAGACGTAATTTATTCCCTTTTCTTAACTGTAACAACAGGTCAGGGTCGTACAAGGGCTTCGTTATTTCCGGCTGTAGCCGGATGTAATTTTTCTAGGGAGTGCGAGTAATCCGATTTGTTTATATTTGTGAGCAGGCCGCAACAAGTTTAAGGGGGAATAAAATTTGTAGTAATGTGAGTGACACTTGTGGGGGTTGTATGTATTTTGGTTATTTCAGTAGATGTGCGTCCGTAATTTACGGATATTGCTCCCTAAATTATTCCCACCACAAATACAACACAAAACTTTACAATCGCGTGAAAGAAATGGAATAGAACACAACGAACATTAAACAACAAACAATTTAATATGCATATAACAGAATATGAAAACAAATAAAATACATGATATGTAAATGGCCTTTTGGAAAATAAAGTTTGGCAAGAAGAAAATAAATTTGTTTAAAGATGTGTGTATGTTAACGGAGTCTGTAAATAAGTCGTTCTTACTTACATTAAGTTCATAGCGGGTTTTATGATTGTGGCGACAGCGTGTCGCGTTGATGAAAGAAAGTTTGTCGGGTTTTTCTTTTGAATGTGATCCTCGGCCATCTGAAGTTAGGTCATGAACTTTAGTTGAGGAAGGAAAGGAATTTGTCGGACATAGTATCGGCTACTGCCTTACTGGCTTAGTGGTTTGTGGTGTTGTCTTAGTCTTCGTGTAAGTCTGTGTCTATGGCTCCCTAACTCTGTGTTATTTATATCCTACAGGTGGATCAAAGAATCGTCCTAAAATTTTGGCGCGTAGACATTTATTGACCAATCAGATTTGTATTTTACTATTTTATTTTCGAGCCCAAATATTTTCCGTTTGTTGACTTCCGGTCCTATTTTTCTAGAATGTTCTATTCTATGTTTTTAGCTGATTGGTTGAAAAATATAAAAATGTAACTTAAATGCTAATACGGTTTTGATCCTAAATTTCTAGAATGTTCTTAAGTATGTTTTTATTGCTTATTTTAAGACTAGAAAAAATGTGTATCCCATACCCTAAAGCCAAGTTTAGTATTTAACTGGGTAATGTTTTTAGGGGGCTTTAGTGTAAACGGTAAGTTTAAACAGTAAGTTTAAACAGTAAGTTCTGCAGTTTTCAAGTGCGGATACTGATTCGAAAAGATAACAGAGATAATAAAGTTTTTAAAAGGAAATTCTATACAAAAGAAACGAGAAAGAAAGGGATAGGAAAGATTAAGTGTTGCAAATTTTTAGTACAATTTGCGGGAAACTTATCAGAGAGAGTGTTCGGGAAACAAAGTTCTTTGAATTTAAGTATTTTTCTTTTCTTTTTTGGTTTTATAGAAATGTTTCAGAGTTTTTTGAATTTGAGCCTTCTTTAAGGGTTTTTCCCGCAGAATTCTCAGTTGAATTTTTTTTCAGTTGAATTTTCTATGTAGAACTTCAGTAGTCGACTTTCATTTATTTTAACTTTCATCTCTTGGGAGCTCCATTCATGAAGCGAATGACGAAACCAATCTGTTAGCTTTCGTGCTATCAGTTCGGTCCCCGCATTCGCACTGATGGTCAAATAGTAGTTTGACAAAAGGGAAGAAGTCACTTTTTCGTGCCGCACAGTCTGGGATTACTTCTCCCTTTTCCACTCAGAACAAATCAAGTGCTGCACGTGGTCAGCTTGATTTTTTTCTTAGAAATAAATTTTTATAATGGTTGATATGTCGTAAAACCAAACCAAACCAAACCAAACCAAACTAATCCCCTGTAACTGCGTAAAACCTATTAGTTCGGATTATAGATATAGGTTACTTTCGGTCATCTCGTCCTACACTGCTGGAGAAGCAGGGACGAGCTCATAAGTGATGTACTCCTATGGATCCCCACAAATGGTCGAGCAAAAGCAGGACGACCAGCTCGAACATACATACAGCAGCTATGTGAGGATACGGGATGTAGCCTTGAAGACCTGCCAGAGGCGATGAACTATAGGGAGAAGTGGCGAGAGAGGGTCAGGGATATCCGTGCTAGCGGCACGACGTGATGATGATGATGTTCTCGTGTATAATGTACACCATTAACTTTTCGGCTGAAAATTATGGAAAAATAGTGCATCTTATACATAAATAATTACAGTATATATATAAATATATGTATATATAATAACCAAAAGGACTTGCTCTAATAATTTCACCAGTCAGTAATCGGAGAAAATTTTCGTACATATTTTCCATCTTCCTATCTGTATATGTTAATACTTTTTTTTCTTTGCTTTTTTTTTATTTCCAACCATCTCTTACGTTACTTTCACACTCTAACAAAAATTTGCTAACACATTCATAATTGATAATCCCAATACAAACAACAATATTTTCTTTCAAGGTTGGTTATACACGTTACTACTACAATGAACTTACATATACATAGAAGGGGAAGTCTCCGTGGCATAGTGGCTAACGTGTGACATTGTAGTAAGCGAGTTCGAACTCCAGTCACTGTTGTGTTTTGACCTTTTGACCCAGCCAAAAAAGCCATTCAAGGTGATGCACCGGAAAGGGGTGACACATTCTGATGGCAGTTATGAGGGGAAATCGCGTGGGCGGAAATTGGCTGATGAAATGGGACGAGCAAGAAAAATTCCCATGGTACACTACAGAGTGATGCACCAGAAGAGAGTGACCTCTGAACTGCATGACAGTTATTTCCTCTTGATGACGATTAAACATTCGATTTCAAAGATCGAGTGGGCGTCGAACGATTATATAATTGAGTTGAGTTCGACGAGCCAGTTGAATTGAGTTCTGGTTCCAGTGGAGTTCGACGCCCAGGGGGCCAGTGGAGTTGCAAATTGGGTTCCGGTCAGTTGAGTTGAAGATCGAACGCAGTGGAGACGAGATGTGGTAAGGAAAGCCACACCAGGCCGAAGGGGCCTGGGGCCCTGATGAGCTAAGGTCCGGAGAAGATGCTGATAAGATGCAATAAAGAAAGCCATCACACAGCAGAGTGAGCACCTAGGCCTCCGGTTGAGCAGCACTAAAGAACAAGAAAGACACAACCTGACGGTCATAACAGTGGGATCAAAATATTTCAGTTATGTTCGATATCTAGCTCCCTCTCACAGTAAAACCCCACACAACCTTTTCAAACCCTTGCAATAAAGTGAGAGGTAAATATTTTGTTAAAGAAGTCTTCCTGCGTCTTTCTGCGTGCGTCTGTCTTCCTTCCTGCGTCGTTTATTACTGCGTCGTTTATTACTGCGTCGTTATCATTATCATGCTTGCGTCTGATTAATTCATTGCGTCGGTATGTATCCAGCATATATATGTATATTTCTGCATGAATCAGCAAATGAGAATATAACATCACAACATTACCTTCATTTTGGGACAAATATCCTTGGGAAAGGTATGGACTCCTGTAGAGATTACATCCCTTGCCTGCCAAATTGTACTTCTAATAGCCGCTAGGTGGCGTGATCAAAGTAGCATATAAAAGAAGCGCCCGCGAAGTGAAATCTCTTCGGTTCTGAATTGACAATCAGAACCACGCTCGAGTATGAGCGTTTCTCCAACAGAAGAGGCTTTCGCCCACACAAACTTCATCTCGTATTGTACACGATACCATGCCTTCACACGAGTCTTCACACAACAACTCTTATTATATTAAAAACTCTCAACTTGTACTACAGGAAGCCAAGGACATTTCTTCCATAAAACACTTCATAAACTCTTTCTTGTATCTCATATAATTTCTGTTTTCATTCTATTTACTTTGCTCAGACAATAAAATATTTTGTATATCTCTATATACTGTAAAAAACTGAATTCGTCATGAATTATTTCTTGCATTATTACAGATCTGGATATTAGTAAAAAGGAAAATAGAATAAAATAAAATAAATTCAAATGTATAGCAGTTCCCAGAAACCTCTGACAGGACGTAGGAGCCACGCATACCTAAAAAACAAGACTTCCCTGCACTAAAGAGAAATTCTACCTCACTAAAGTGGTACCCCTCAGACTACGAAGACTCTTCCAATCGGCTGCGAGCAAGGTAGTAGACCTGTTTGCCAAGTCGCAGAAACTTCGCATGCTGGCTGTGTCTGCTGATACCAAGCCGACACCGCCGAAACATATTTTACTAAAAACACATATTAGACATAACCACCGACTTTGGACTTATCACCCACCGAAAATGACTAATATATTTCAACGCCTTGTTTGGGAGATACGACTGTTTTCTAATAGTCCAGGAAGACATTTCCACGCTACAGAGTAACTGTATTAAACACAAAAATAAAGTAGAAATTCAAACGGTATCTTCGTCACTTTTCTTTCTTTCTTCAGTAATTCTTTTGCAGCCTTCTACCGACAAAGAAGTCGCCAACAATTTAAATGGGGTAACAACCAACAACCACCTACGACAACAAACTACGAACCACGAACCTACGAAACTAAACCAAATAAACCCAACAAATGTTCTTAACCCTAAGCATACGAGGAAATATTAAACCAGAATATATTTCCTCGGCTACAAGTGACCGATTTGTTTTCCTTTCAAACTTAAGTAATTATTGTGACGAGTTATGGTGCTTAGATACAACAGATATACGAAAACAACCTTCAAATCGTCAATGCCATATCCCACTTAACTGCACTCCCTTATCCTCCCAGTTATATATTAAATAGTACCATTACTGTTCTACCAGGATAGCTTTAGTATTAAATAGCCCACGAAGGTTGATATGCTATTAAACAAAGAAACCAAACCAATATACATAGAAATATGTAAACCTCACTCATTGCAGTAACGATGTACATGTTTTCATTAGAACAGTGGGTAGTCCTCGTGACATAGTAACAAATGAGCTGGACTTGTGACATTGAAGTAAGTGAGTTCGTACTCCAGTCACGCTATGGCGTTCACTTTCGAACTAATACCCTTAGGAAAGGTATGATTTCCTTTATCCCCACAGCAATGGGTAAAATAGCACCTCAATGTCCTTCTACAAATGTTGGCTTTGGCATTCAATTGTCCTCTAAGTTCGATATGTCATCAAACAAAGAAACCAAACTGAACCAAATCATAATAAGAAAGAATACCTACCAGCTTGTAAAACACAATAACAAATTACGTTAAGTCGAATGTTTAATAACTGATGTTTTTTTATTCAGTGTTTATTAAGTAAAAAATAAGTTCTCTTGTTAATGTTGAAACCTGAAGCCTGTAATGATGAGATTTGTAAATTCGGCAGTTGATGTCTGCTCGAATATGATTGGATGTTTTGAAGTTGTGCCACTATCCCCCGCCCCTACTGGGATTTAAGTGAGACCCACCAGAGATCTGGGCCTCTTTTTGGGTTTTTTTCAGCTCTTGAGCACAAGTCACTGCCTAGCACTCTCTTTTTTGCTTTTTTTCAGCACTTTTGTGAGCACTTTGTTATTCGCCTTCGACATTAAGCAGTTTTTCTTAAGCAAGGTGGTTTGAGTAAAGGGCCTATCAAGTGCTATAGGCTAAGCCTCTTTTCCTTACTGTTTTTTTTCTTGTTACTTTTTGAAACAATAAGCCTACTGCTGACTAATTGTGGTTTTTTATATACTGTCCGTATCAAAAAAAGTTGAGTCTAAGGTCTGGAGGCGGAATTATTGGACTCTTTTGCCGACTCAAGAGAAGCAGTTGGCCGGGTCAGTAGATTCAGTAAATGCCTCCGTAGACTCAACAGAAGAAAATTCGAGTTAAAACAGAAAGATATTCATCTCTAGGAGTAGGAAGCGGTAGTCTACTCGAAGTTCACTTAAAGAAATAGTAAACCTCGTTTTCAACAAGTCTACACAGGAAACTAGAAGAACTCGGTTGTCCAGGTTAATTCTACACAAGAAGGAGACGCCGAGAAAAGAACAAACCCCCAAAATTGGCTTCAAAAAATCATTAACAACAGTTAAACTATCAGTTGGTGGTTGACGGCAGTGTAAGTCAGTCGTTATTTTTTTATACCCTCTTCTTTTTTAGGTTATAATATTGTTACCTAAAATTCAATGTTTTTGACAAGCATCGGGGAAAATATGCAAAGCTGGATTTTGTAAAATTTATTTCTCTTGAAATAAGTTACTTTGTGAAAACTTGTTTTAAGGTAGCAAAAGTGTTAGCATTCCCATCTCCCCTTTTGTCTCCTCTATTTTTTATACATTTGTTTCCCGCTTCACCTAGCCTAACAATTACTGCTAGATATTCTTGCGTTAGGCAGAGATAAAGTCTACATGGTAATTTAGGTAGAATTGTAATTTATATCCCGACTAGCATTCGGATAATTTTGTTAACTTTTCGTATGTTGGTCGTTGTAATTTAAAACCTAAAATATAGCATATTTATTGAATTGGCACATTTCTCATAGTAGTGAAAAGGGCTATAATATTGACCACTTGAAGGTTGTCTTCGTATATTTGTCGTATCTGAGTACCATAACTCACCGCTACAATTATTTGAGTACGAGAGGAAAACAATTCGGACACTCTTAGTAGAGGAAATGTATTCTGGTTTAATATTTCCTCGTGGACACAAGAATCAAATCACGATAAATTAACATATTTTAATGCCTGAGCAGACTTAATTGTAAGAATACAGAAATGACTTGAGTTACAAGAAAGAGCTTATAAAGAGTTGTATGAAAGAAATGTCCTCGGGTTCATGTAGTACAAGTTGAGCATCTGTAATAGAATGTTGTGTGAAGACTTACGTCAAGGCATGGTATCGTGTACCATACTAGAAGAGGTTTGTGTGGACGAAAGCCTCTTCTGTTGGAGAAACGCATTTACCAATGCGTACTTCGAGGCAGGAGAGAGAGAGAGAGAGTTGACTTAGCCGCGTCCTTCTCTGGTCATGCCATCTATCGGCCACATTATTCGGTTGCTTGGTTGCTTGGTTAGATGGTTGATTTGTTTTACGGGGTATCAACTCTTTCCGGGTCATTTAACGCCAAATTAAGTCATTTTGATAAAAGTTTCAAACCATTCAGTTTAGTATAAGTACAGTTTTGTTTACACACACTTAAATGTCAAACAGTTCTATTTCAAACAGTTCGGTTAAGCATGAGTACGTAGTTTAAATATCAAAAGATTTCTATTTCAAACAATTCAGTTTAACATAGGTACACAGTTTTGTTTACACACAGTTAAATGGAAAAACGGTTAATTTCAAACAATTCAATTTAGCATAATTATACAGTTTAGTTCTATTTGACCCACAGATAGGACTCTATCAGGCGCTACCACTTCGGGCCAGAGTAGATCTGGGAGCGATGGCAATGAATGAGTACTTTGCATTCCCCAAAGTTCCAGTATTACTGAAGCCACACCATCAGATTGTTTAGTGTCATATATCCAGAACATTCGTTGGGAGAGTCTTGCCCCTCAGCAGAGATACAGTCAGTGTATCCGACAGTCCCAGCCGACTGGGGAAATATTATTTGAAAGGCAAAAGATGTAATCCCTACAAGCCTTATTCATTTTGATCTTTAACTCAGAACTCTTTGAAATATTTAAAATGTATATATTTAACCAACCCCACCGTCACGGACAGGATGCGACACTGCGTCAATTTTTAAATCGAGTATAATTGGTTTGAATTACTTTAAGAAACTAAAAGTACTAGTTGGCGAGGCATTTAGCGAAACGGTTATCGTCTTTGGAAATGGACCCTGTGAACTCGAGTTCAAATCCTGGATGAGGCTGTTTGTATTTCACTTGGCACTGATGCCCTTAGGAAAGACATGAACCTATCTCTCACCCTCACCTCCAACTATGGGTAGAGCAGACTTGGCTTTTACCCTGTGCACCGAAATTGGTCTTATCAATGGAAAACTCTGGATTCAAACCCACTCAACTCCGTTTAGAAATTGACTTTGTGTCACATCTTGCTCTCGGTTTGGTTTGGTTTGGTTGATTTTTATGGCATATCAACCCTTGTTGGTTATTTAATACCAAATCCTATTTATTCAAGTCATTTGTTTGCACACATTTAAATGGAAATGCATATATGATTTGTAAATAGTTTATAGGTAATTTCATTTTTGAATTAGTTAAAACTATTTTTAGCACTAGTCTTGCTATTGTTTCTATGCAGTTAAATGGTTTCTATTATTGCTATCAAACCATAATAATTTCATTCAATATCAATTATCTGTTTGCACACAGTGAAGTGGTTACAAGTATTGCTATTTAACACTCTTCTATTCAAGACAATTCGTTCATTTGCACAGTTAAATGGTTCCTAGTATTGCTATGTAATACCAATAATTCAATTTAGGCACATAGTTAAAGAGTTTCAAGTATTGCTATTTAACACCAATTATTCTACTCAACTTTACTCATTTGTTTGTACGCAGTTAAACAGTTCCAAGTATTGCTATGTATCACTAACAATTCAATTAGACAGTCGTTTTTTTTACACACAGTTAAATGGTTAAAGAATTCTGTTTCTAACAATTCAATTTAGGATAAGTCATTTCTTTGTATTCAGTTTAAATATCAGACAGTTCTATTTGACCCATAGATAGAACCCTATCAGATGCTACCACTCCAGGCCAGATTGGACCAGGGAGCAATAGCAATGAAGGGGTTCTCCGTATTCCCTAAATCTCCAAGGCTGGAGCCTCGCCATCAGATTGTTTAATGTCATATCCAGGACACTTGTGGTAGTAGTTGGGGGTCTTACCCTTCTGCAGTGATGCAGTCAGCCGACAGGGTTGACTGTTATTGGTTGCTGATTGTGATTGATTTTTACGGCATATCAACTCATCTTGGCTTATCTTATACCCAGAGGTTAGGTAATCATGTTCACTGTACGTTCATATCTTTTGAGTACTTGTTTCTAGAGAGGATTTTTTTGTACACGGTCCTATCGAAAACGAATAATTTTTAAACAGATCTCTGCCGAGAAAACAATCAGTGAATTCTAAACTCTGCTGTCAGGACGCACGAAGGGGTTTGGTAAATACATACAGTTGTTTTGAATCAAGAGTTTTCCCGCTCATAGAGCGGTACCATGTCAAGACTAAACAGCTCGTTTTGTGCAAATCATTTACCAATAGAAGAGAAACGATGGGTTCATGCCTTTCGCAAGGACATTAGCGTAAAGTAAAACGCAAATAACATCGTTTTAAGTGTAAAGTAGAATGTATAAATGCACCCACTCTTTATTGACTGCTCTTCCACTTAACCATAGCAACCAGTACACTTAAAAGCAAATTGTAAGCTATTTCTGTTTCTTTAGAGGTTCAGTCACAAAATCTTATAAAGCAATTGTTAGAGTTAAGACGAAGTTGGTCGATGATAGCTGAAAGCAATTCATAAAAGTAGACATTGACAAGATAAAGATCTCATTAAAGGAGATGAGAAATGTATATTAGATAATCACTAACAAACAGCCTTGCGAGTATAAATGAGTAGGGGAGAAAAGTAAGAGGTTTAAGATTCTACACTAATCTCTCTGATATATATATATATATATATATATATATATATATATATATATATATATATATGTGTGTGTGTGTGTGTGTGTGTGTGTGTGTGTGTTAGGAGAGCGTAGATATTGGCCTGTATAGCATTGGGAAAGGCATGAATACAACTATTCTCCTTTCAGCTTGGGGTAAATAGTAGGGCTGGCTAGGCTCTTTAACTTTGATATGGTAACCAGTCGAGGAGAAGGAAAACTCTGAATTTAAAACTTAAACTCCGCTTAAAAATTGACATGTTGCATCCTACCGATGCGAAGAGGGTGGATAAATATGTACATTCTAAATATCTTAAAAAGTTGTCAGTTGGCGAACAAAATGAATACGGTTTAAAAGAATTACATCCTTTGCCTACATACATACATACACACACACATACACACACACACATATATAAATATGTTTGTGTCATCATCATCATCAGCAGCACCAGCAGCTGATGCTGACAACATGGATACTGTGGACTCTCACCATCCATTCTTATCACCTATCGCTCTAGGTAAGTTCACTGGGCGGCATCCAGTGTCCACACAGAGCTTTTTGTTAGTCGGTCAACATTAATATGTCTATGTGTAGGAGTCCATAGGAAAACGTTACTTATGATTTGATACTTACCTTACCAGCAGTGCTTTGCATGTCTTACTCGTCTTACTTGATGGTCTGTTAGATAGGAGGCGAGTAACCATACGACTTCTGTTTTGTAGTGTGCTGTTTCCAGGATTTGTTTAAAAAAACACGTAGCATCTTTGTGTAGTTCCATCTAGCTTTTTCTCCGGGCGTTTCTTTAGAGTCAAACTATACAATAATAGTGACATGGCAACAGGTTGGAAGAATTTCTGTTTTATTTTATTAGAGATCTATTTCCAAGTAGTCCATATGCTTTACCAATGCGTATGTTGACATCGCTTTCAGTAGATGAGATATTGCTACCGAGGTATGTAAACTGGTCTACTAATTTTAGAGGCTTACCTTACCATTTAATGTGGAAATGGCGCCATGTCGATGAAAACTCATGAACTCTGTTGTATCTAAGTTCACGTTGAGACCAATGTCTCTTGCTACTTGCTTCAGGCTATGCAGCAGAGATTCGACTTGAGCCGGTGTATTTGTAAAAGTCTGTGTCAGTAATACTAAGATAACCATGACTCCAATACATAATATGTGTGTGTGTGTGTGTGTGTATGTGTGTGTGATACTAAAATATTGAAATTATGTTTCTGCTGAGCTCAGTCCGTTACTCGGAGTTTCATGTGTAGCATACGTTAAAATCGTCAAACGGAAAAACGGATTAAACCATCTTGTCAACTTTAAACTATGCACGTGAAAATCTGATTAACGAGAACATAATTTTGAAATTTTAAGTTTTGAATCTGTTCTGCTAATGCTAACTTGTATTTTATCCTTTAGTATTATTATCTTTATATATATATATATATATATACTATTTGACTCCGAAACCATGCCTAACCGAAGACTCGTCATCTAATACAGGCTTTGCTGCCCGCACTGCTGTTGGCGTTTTGTGACATCAAGTTTGAGATCATCAGACCTAGAGCATATGTTTAGTTTAAAGTTGCTTTGGCAAGTACTTGGTTTGATGATTGCATAAGCGACAGACTGGCAGTCACCAAGCGCCTTTGACTCTGTGTCTACGCTGTTCAAATTTAGATCTAAATATGCTCTATCACCGATACTGAGCACTCTTTATTTAGAAACACAGCAAACTACGCGACTTTATTATTAACACACGCACGCGAGCTGCGTTCAGAATGTATCCGGACAGAGAGACTAAAGTTGTATTTATTTACTAAGACAGAAATGAATAATGAATGAAAGTTCTCATTAAAAGAGATAAGAAATGAATAATGAATAATCACTAGGGTAAAATTGTGTTGTTTGTCTCACACAATTCATAAATGTTTGCAGGATCGACGTATTTATCGGTGAATAGTGAAAGGAAGTATTCCTATCTAATACAAATAATTAATACGCAATTATATGATTCAAGTCACAATAAGTATTTGAGATAATTTGTTTGCATACAGTTATATGGTCTGAAGTATTCCCCCATACCCAGAGCTCCAGATGTGAAATCTCACCACGAAAGTAGTTTTAGTGTCATACCCAGGATAAATTTAAGCATTTCGACACAGTACAGGTAGGTATAAAAGTAAGTAAAGTAGGCGACCCTTGTCGAGAGCGACTCGAAGGCTCCCTTTTCAATAGCTAATACACCGAGGTGTAGGGGAGGGTACTACTCCTTTTCCTGGATTGCTCCTCTTTACTCTTGATCCATACCTTATAATGCTGTGTTAAGCAAGGCGGCATTAAGCACCATTTGTTGAGTCTTTGGTATGTCTTGACCTCGGGCCATTGGCGAACATTCTACCCACTTACGAAAACATAATTTTTGCCCTGTAAGAGGAAAGAGGGTGTAGTTTGGTAATTATAGATTTTATACGTTTCTCTGTGATTCCTGTACTTTCTCATAAGATCCCGTGATGCGGTAAAATTGTTTCTTGTATGAAGATCAGATTATTGAGTTTATTTTCTAATTTACGAATGCCAATAATATTTTCCCGCTCTGTTGGCGGGGCTAATAATACGCTGACTGTATCTTCTGCTGAGGGGTAACATCTCCCCTCAAAAAGAGTGTTTTGGTATGACACTAAACTGCATCTGATAGTGAGATCGGGAGCACTGGGAAGTGAGGAGTGAGGAATGCCTCTTTCTTGCATTCCTTCCAAGTCTACTTGACTCTGAATGGTAGTACCTATTAGGATCCCATAAATATGACAAATAGATCTGTTCAAAAATTATTCGTATACGATAAAAATACTTGATGCTATATAACTGTAAATTACTTGTATTAACAATAGTTACTTGAAACTATAACTGTTTACTAAAGATTATTATTAGATACTTGAAAACATATAACTGTGTGCAAACAAATGACTATTATCAAATAGAAATAGTTAATTGAAATCATTATTATTTGTATTAGATAAGAATACTTGAAACCATACAACTGTGTGCAAAAAACTCTTCAAAAATAGCTATACAAAAATGTAAATATAAATATAAATTTACAAAGAACACAATTCCTTAATCTATTGGCATAAAATAACTCTACGTTGACGTGCCGATAAAAAAAAATCAGTCATTATAATACTAGGGTGAGTCAAGTTTTGCAATATATCTTGGTAACTTATTTACTTTTTTCTTCAAGTTACAACAAAAGTAGCCAAGCATTCAAAAGCATTTGCATCGTCTGAAGCCACTTTTCTACCATTTTTCCCCAACGGTGTCTTTTAATGTAAAGAACGCTATTTATCTAATATCCCACCGTGTCAGAATCTGACACAATGTCGTTTTATGGTAAGGGCCGCACACGAATCAAGACATGCTTTGCTGTTACAAAAAAACTTGAATCCGTCGGCATTCCGCTAATGGGGCTCCTCAGACGCCGAGCAATAAGCCCAACCTTGCAAAGTAGGTAAAGCATAGCAGGATGACCCCTTGCGGCCAAGTTTAGTCGGATGAATATAACCACCTGGCACGAATATGTTGAAATTTGTAAATTCGGCAGTTAATGTCTACTCGAATCTGATTGTTTTGAAGTTGTGTCGTTAGCCCCTGCCACTACTATTATTTAAGTGAGACCCACAAGGGTTCTCTCTCTCTCTTGTTATTTTCAGCACGAGCAGAAGCTCTGCTTTGCTCGCTCCTTTTGCTTTGAGAGTTCTTGTTTATTCACCTTCGACTTCAGGCAGTTTTTCTTAAGCAAGGTAGCTTAAGCAAAATAGGCCCATTAGTCTTAGGTTAAGCCTCTTTTCCTTACAGGGTTTTTATTGTTACTTGTTGAAACAATAAGCCTACTGCAGGCTATTTTCGGTTTTGGTATACTGTCCCCTTCAAAAGAAAGTTGAGTCTAAGGTCCGAAGGCGGTATTATTGGGCTTTTTACCGACAAAGGAAGCTGTTGGCTTTGGTCAGAAGATGTGGTAAAAGCCTCCGTAGGCTCATCAGAAGAAAATTCGAGTTGAAACAAAAGATATTCATCTAAGAGGAGGAAGCGGTGGTCTACTCGAAGTTCAGTTTAAGAAATAGTAAACTTCGCTTTCAACAAGTAAACCCAGGAAACTAGATGATATCGGTTGTTCAGCTTGATTCTACTCAAGAAGGAGGCACCGAGAAGAAGAACAAACCCTAAAAAGTGGCTTCTAAATGAACTTTCACATAAAATACCAAAGAAAGGTATTTTATCATTAACAAAAGTTTAACTGACTGTAGGTGGCTGACGGTATAGCTTCGAGCAAGTTTGTCGTTATATTTCTTTATACCCTTCTTGTTTTTTTGGTTATGATATCGTCGTTATTTGAATGTATGTTATTTTTGTTACCTTAAATTCAATATTTTCGACAAGCATAGGGGAAAATATGCAAAGCCGGATTTTGTAAAGTTTATTTCTCTTGAAATAAATTACTTTATGCGAACTAGTTGTTTTTGTTTTTAAGAAATATAGACACGCTTCTCTTATAGGTAACAAAAGTTAGCCCCCCTTATCACCTTTATTTTTTTAATACATTTCTCTAGCCTGAGAGTTACTGCTAGATAATTTCTAGGGCTAGGCAGAGATAAAGTCTAGGGTATCTATTGAAATAAGGACGTGTTCTCATAAATAACAAAGAACTCCTTCATTCACGTTTCCGCCTCCTCTTGTTTGATTAAAGCGTCTCGAGCGCAGGAAGTGTGTGATAGACTGAAACAACAAATAATCTGAGGATTATGCTGGATGAAGCCGCCTTTCCGACACTTCTTCGATCCCACACTGATACTAGTTTTTATCCTTGGAGGTGAAAAACTCCCTCACTGAAGTTTCCACCTTCTCTTGCTTGTCGAAGTGACATGAGGACAACAAGTGAGCTATGGATCGGACCAAATAATAATACGAGAAAGCTAGGTCTGGGCCATAGCTGGGTGTGGCATCAGTTCGATTCCTTCAAGTTTCTGGAAACTACCTCACATATAAACATAGTTATATATATTAATTCAGCCTAGAAATACTTTCGGCTTAGAAATTATAGAATACGCCAAACCATCAACTTATATAAATAAAAAAAAAACAGGGAAACAACCACATTAGACTGTAAAGACGACTACTGTCGCCGGTTAGATACATCAAGGTCAGTTGTTCTGCATTGTTGATAAGAACTCGGACTGCAGCTTTCTTATCAACATTGGTACAGACATTAGCGTCATAGTGTCGCTAACAGAAAAAATTATAGGGATTATATTCTAACTTATCTTAAAACAAGAGTTACTTGTTCTTGGTGCCAGAAGAAGTGAAAGTTATTTGCTTTTGTCGTTTTAAGCAGACACGTTTTTTTTTTGTTTTTTTTAGCGCCCGTTATATGTTTTAGAATAGAGCAGACGTAGTTTGTCTTTGCAAAAAAAAAAAGTATGAATTTCCTTTTTTAGTGAAGGACCAGTCGATCTACGTGTTACATTTTTAGAAACATTAAGTGACTTGTTGAATTGTGACAAAGCACACTCATCATCATCATCTTGTCGTGCCATCAGCACAGATATCCCTGACCCTCTCTCACCACCCCTCCCTATCGTTCATCGCTTTCGGCAGGTCCTCAGGGCTATACCCCGTATCCTCACAGAGCTGCTGTAAGTAGGTTCGAGCTGGTCACCCTGCTTTTGCTCGGCCATGTGTAGGGGTCCACAGGAGTACATCACTAATGAGCTCGTCCCTACTTCTCCAGCAGTGTCTTGCGTGTCTGGCTCGTCTAACTTGGATAGTTTTCGTGATGGGTGGTTGGTGGCCGTACAGCTGCTGCTTTGTGAAGTGCTGCCTCCAGGACCTGTTCAATATTGCTCGCAGCATTCTTGTGTAGTTGCCGTCAAGCCTTTTCTCCGGCCTTTTAGTTAGCGTCCATGTAGTGCATCCATATAGCAGTATCGACAAGATCGCTGCTTGGAAGAAACTACGTTTCATTTTATCGGTCAGGTCTGACTTCCATATGACCGATAGCCCACCGATACCTGTCCATGCCTTTGTTAGTTGCGTGTCGATGTCTGTATCGGTCGATGAGACATGGCTTCCTAGGTAGGTGAACTTGTCTACTAGTTTCAGAGAGCTACCGTTTAGTGTGGAGATGTCGCCTCTTTGATTAAAGCACATATATTCCATTTTGTGTGCATTGACATGGAGGCCAATGCTCGCGGCAGCTCGTTCCAGAGTATGCAGTAGGGTTTCTGCTTGGGCGTGTGCATTTGCTAGAATCGCTATGTCATCGACGTAGTCGGCGTCGGTAATTGTTTTTGCGGGGTACCTTCTGCTTCTTTTCTTTGTCAGCTCGAAACCGTTTTCTTTGATTTTATCGATCGATGTTCTAATCACGTAGTCTAGACAGATGTTAAAGAGGTATGGGCAAGTGTGTCTCCTTGCAGTACCCCTGCTACAATGTCGAAGTAGTCTGTGTCTCCATCCAGAGAACGCACTTTCATTTTGGTGTTTCTATAGAGAATCATTATGGCTGCGACGATTTCTTTTGGTAGACCGTATACGAGTAGAATTTACTCCATCTTCCCTGTGTATGGAATCAAAAGCCTTCGTAAAGTCGGTAAATAATATTGTTGCCTGTAGGTTTTTTGCCCGTACGCCTTCTAGAATTCTACGGATAGTCAATATTTATGAGGTCGTGGATCTATTTCTCCGGAAGCCATTTTGGTTCTTCCTAAGAATGTTCTCAATCTTGGGTTCTATGCGGTTGCGTAGTAGTGCATTGTATATCTTGGCTGCTATGGATGTAAGTGTTATACATCGGTAGTTCTTGGCTAATCCGAGGTAACCTTTTTTAGGGAAAGGGAGGATGCATCCCTTCATCCGTCTGTCTATCGGATTTTGATTATAAACTGCATTACAGTGTCGGAGTATTATGTCGTCGAATTGTCTGGTCTTCCATACTTCTGGGGAAATTTCATCAAGCCCTGCGGCTTTTCTGTTTTTAATTTTTCTAAGTACTGAGTCGAGTTCTTCTAGAGTAAACGGTCCTAGTTTGATGTCTAATTGCTTTCTAATAATTCTGGTGATTGGTTCATGTGTAACTTTCTGTTGGTTTCCGAGTAGATTCTGGAAATGCTGTTTCCACAGTTTTATTCGTTCTTGTTGGTTTGTAGCTTTCAGTTTAGCTTTGGCAGTGCTGTTCCTTCTGCTCACTTCGTTTATCGTTTGTCATGCTATCCTAAATTACCTATCTTCCACTGAGTCTCTAATCTTATCTATCTGAATTTGTATGTATTCTGTCTGTTCTTTTAGGTATATGCTTGCTAATTCATTTTGTGCCTTTTTTAGTTTCAGGGCATTTGCGTTAGTTAGGTTCTTCCTATTGCATTTGGAGGCTGTTTTCACGTCTGCACGTTTTTCTCTAACCGCCAATGTCTCCCATGGGACTCTAGATTTAGTTCTATGTTTTGTTGGTATGTATTTCGCTGCTGCCTCTGGGTGGGCGTTGACGAAATTCTCTAATTCGGAGTACATGTTTCTGTCTTCTCCTGTAGTGCATCGAATTTGTTTTTTTTTAATGCTATTACATATTTATCTCTAATATTCTTGTTATTAAGAAGGGCCTATTCATAATGTATGGTGGTCGTTGTCCGGGTGGCATTCGTAGACTCAATCATATTTTTGCCGTGACAATTCGGTGATCGGAGGACACACCCACGAAAGAGGATTAAGCCTCGCAGTTCACTGCGCTATTTTTCCATTTATTGTTTATAAAGACGAAGTCTATCTGTGCTTTAGTGTTGTTTGCGTATGTGTAGGTCCATAATTTTCCCTCCCTTTTTTTGAAAGTTTGTATTTAGGCATGTTAATCTATTTTCTGTCGTAAAATCTGTTAGATGTTGTCCATTCCTGTTTGACGAGTTGTGTAGGCTGTATTTGTAGTTTCCGTTTTTCCCGATTTGGGCATTCATGTCTCCGCCACTGACGAGAACGTTGTGTTTCGGGATGCTGCGCACAAAAGAAGATAGCTCATCGTAGAAGGCGATGAGTTCTGTTTCTTCACTAATATTGGTAGGACTGTAGCAGGAGATGATTGTTGCTCTGGAGTTACCATTAAATGTAGCTACCATCATCCTTGGGTGTATTTTCTCTATACTATTTAGTGATTTTAGGGCTTGTGGTCCTATAAGCATACCTACTCCTCCTATCGTGGCATTGATAGGGTTTTTCTATGCTGATGCAGTAGCTAGCGTCCATCCATTGCCAGTATCGTGATATTTAATATCCTCGCTATGTGTGTATCCGTGTTCTTGTATGCATATTATGTCTATTTTATGATCTATGGCAGATGCTGTAAGCTCCGGTAGTTGTCCTATTCTATTTAAGGTTAAATGCTGCTATTTGTATTGTGTGTTTGCATTTTAATAATTTTTGTTGTTTGAACTCTGTAGCTGATTTTTCGAACACTGAGGCCAGGGCTCCAACCCCAGCGGGACGCGCCTCATTTTTACCCGCGCGAAGAGCGATGCGGTTTGGACATGTAGTTGGAGTGTGGGTCATGGTTATCTTTCAGTGGCTGTTTTTGTTTTCATTTATAGAAGTCACTCAAATAGATGAGAAGCAGTAGTTCCCCGATCGAATTAATCGATCCTGTCCGATGAGCCATAGGGTTCATACGTCCAGGGTCATGTTAGGCATTGCGTTGAGCCGCTTACCTTTACATCTTCTACGCTGCTTCCCATGGATTCCGTGTTTGTTTTTTTAAGTCCACGTCTATTTTTTGGGGGGGGGGAATTCATTAAAGATTTTTATTTATTTATTTATTTAGCGTCCTTATAGGCATTCTATTTTACATACCGGACATTGGCCTAGGGGTTAGAGTGTTCGCCAATGGCCCGAGTCATACCAAAGACTCAAAAAATGGTACTTGATGCCTCCTTGCTTAACACTCAGCATTATAAGGTACGGATCAAGGGTAAAGTAGAGCAATCCAGGGAAGGAGTAGCGCCCTCCCCTACACCTTGGTGTAGTAGCTATCGAAAAGGGAGCCTTCGGGTTAACCTCGACTATGGTCGCCAACTTTACTTTACTTATTTTACATTTGCTTAGGTTCTTGAATTCTAATTGTGTTGGTTTCTTTGAGCAGGTTCAAATATTAATTTGAATGTACGGTAAAATTGCCTTTACATTTAATACATAGCTTGCTTTGTTATCTACTGCCTCGTGTCATTTTATGGACTTAAATAGAATTTGGTAGGGCTACTACTTGGAATGGGGCGAGTGAAGTGGTCTTTTATGCATTCGTTTCTACCCTATCATTTTTTTTTTGGTTTTGCGGGGGTGGGACTTTCTTTACTTAGGCTTGATATTTTACACTACAATGGGGGGTGTAAATAATTCTACCCAAGTTTTAGAAAAAAGAGTTACATGTGCCAAACGTGTTAGTTCCTTTGACCAGTTTCAAATATTGGATTTACGGTAAAATTGCCTTTACATTTAAGACACAGATAGAGTGTACAAACGTGATTTTACAAACAAGGAACATACAATTTTTTAGTAAAATCAATCATGTATTTTAAATGTTAGAGGACTTAAAAACAATATTATACTGGCCAGCTTTTGACTCTTCGTCTTCCAGTGGAAACATAGCTTTTCATAGCTTGCTTTGTCATTTACTGTCTAGTGTCATTTTATGGACTTAAATAGAATTTGGTAGGGCTACTAATAGGAATGGGGCGAGTGAAGGTGGTCTTCTCATCATCATCATGTCGCGCCATCAGCACGGATCTCCCTGACTCTCTCCCGTCAACCTTCTCTATCGTCCATCGCTTCCAGTAGGTCTTTACAAGTCACGTGTTGATGTCTGTCTTGGTTAATGAGACATGGCTTCCTAGGTAGGTGAACTTGTTTACTAGTTTCAGAGAGCTACCGTTTAGTATGGAGATGTCGCTTCTTTGATTAAAGCACATGTATTCTGTCCTGTGTGCATTGACATGGAGGCCTATGCCTGCAACTGCTCGTTCCAGACTATGTAGCAGGGTTTCGGTTTGGGTGGGTGTATTTGCCAGAAGTGCAATGTCATCGGCGTAGTCTGCGCCCGTAATTGTTTTTGTGGGGTATTTTCTGCTTCTTTCCTTTGTCAGCTTAAAATCGTTGTCTTTCATTTTATCAATTGACGTTCTAAGCACATAGTCTAGACAGATGATAAAGAGATATAGGGCTAATGTGTCTCCTTGCAGCACACCTTCTACAATGTCGAAGTAGTCCATGTCTCAATCCGAGGAGCGGACTTTTACCTCGATGTTTCTATAGAGCATCGTTATGGCTACAATGGTTTCTTTGGGTAGGCCGTGGGCGAGTAGTATTTGCTCCATCTTTCCTCTGTTTATGGAGTCAAAGGCCTTGGCGAAGACGACAAATAATATTGTTGCCTCTAGGCTTTTTGAACCTACACCTTCAAGAATTCGACGGATAGTCAAAATTTGAGACGTCGTGGATCTATTTCTCCGAAAGCCATTTTTAATTCTTCCTGAGTATGTCGTCAATCTTGGGTTCTATTTGGTTGCGTAGTAGAGCATTGTATATCTTAGCTGCTATGGATGTAAGGGTTATACCTCGGTAGTTCTTGGCTAATCCGAGGTCGCCTTTTTAAGGGAAGGGGAAGATACACCCCTTTGTCCATCTGTCTATTATGTTTTGATTATATACGGTATTCTAATTAATGTTATAAACTTGCATCAATCTTCTGGCAATTTGGTTTTCAGGAAAAAAGGGATGTTATTCTGCTTGTAATTCAAAAAGCCTTCAAACAGTTGGTGCACAGTGGAGATATGGCAGCAGCAGAACGCCATACGTAACTTTTGGACCACAGTAGCCTGTCTAATCAGCTCCTTCTGAGAGAGAGAGAAGAGAGAGAGAGAGAGAGAGAGAGAGAGAGAGAGAGAGAGAGAGAGAGAAGAAAGAGAGAGAGGGGGGATTGGGTTGGCTGTGTTTTATGGAATATCAACCCTTGGGGTCAGGATTTGTAAACAAATCGTTTATAGATAACATTATTTGTTAAATGAGCCAGACTTCTTTTGTTAGCACACAGTTAAATGGTTTCAAGTAATTCTATTTATCAGGTATTCCTACTTATTAAAATAAATTTGCACACCACTGTATAGTTTCTAATAATAATAATAATAATCCTTAGTAAATGATTGAAACAGTTCCATTTGACCCACGATGGAACCTTAACAGGTACTACCACCCTGGGTGCAAGTGGATGTGAGAATAATAGTAATGAATAGGTACTCCCATTGTCCGAACTCCTGGACTGGAGCCTCAACATCAGATGCAATTTCGAGGAGAGAGTGAGAAAGACATCGTTCAGTTGGTGATCTGGTCCTGGTATATTGAATACCAGCAACTTAGTGGCGAGACTCGTCAAAAAGCAAAGTAATTGTCTCACTATAACAAAGTAAGAAAAAACAAAAACATAAAACAAAGGAAACACACTAATAAATATAAATGTTTTGTTTTGTTTTACTTATATATATATATATATATATATATATATATATATATATATATATATATATTTAATAACAAGAAAATTAATAGATATACTCCATTATAAATTTACTTCACCAACTCATCAACTGACTCTTCAGATGGGGTTTGAATAGAAATTTGTTTCCCTTTAACCATTAACATATCTGGGAATAGTTTGTGGGCAAAAATTAAGAATAGAATTAGATCATTTGCTGCTGATTATAGTTGAAGACTCAAACTAGATTGACTAGCGGCAAAAAAGAGCGTTTGAATCTAGGGTAGATAATGCAGTAAAGATGGGAGATAGCGTTGAAACTAACAGAGCTAAGGCGGAGCTGTCTTTTTCACAAAAAAAGTACCAAGCTCGCGTAGTTAGGGCTAGGTTAAAAAGAATGTCTTGCGAGACAACGAACATGGGTTAAGAACTACAAGCCGAGGAACTAAAACATGCTTCACAGCAAATATATCACGAGTGTCACATCGCCGGATAGACAATGTCAGACTACAAACGAAGGGATTTGTTGGGAGTTTCGTGCTTACTTTCTGAAACTTTTCGCAGAGACTGAGTTCAGCTCAGTTCGACGCCTATCTTGTCGATTTCTGGAGGTGCCCGTGGTGTAATGGTTATCGTCGCAGGATATGGACACGGCGACACGAGTTCAAATCCTGGACCTGACTGATTGCATTTCACATAGCACTAATACCCTTGGGAAAGGTATGAATCCAAAATATTCTCCCTCCAGCTATGGGTAAATAGTAGGGCAGACTAGGTTCTTCAGCCTTGGTGAGGCAACTAGTCTAGTAGTAGGAAAACTCTGAATTCAAACCTGTTAAACTCCGCTTAAAAACTGACCTTGTGTCATATCCTGCCCGAGCGGAGGGCTTGGTAAATATGATCGTGTCGATTTCTGTCGCCCTAGGGCAAGGGAAATCAGCTGAGCATGAGAGACGCATAATAAAGGATGAACTTCGACAGGGGCTGAAAACAGTCGGGACGGACAAAACTCCCAGAATCGATGGTCTTCCTTTTGAAGAGTACTTGAGGCTATCGCACATGTTTGTCCTCTTACTGGTGACTGTCTATAACTACAGGATGAAACAAGGATCGATCCCCCACGCTTCACCAGGAGTATAGTAAATTTTCTACACCAGAACATACTTGGTGGGGACAGGATTAGTAACTTTCACTCTTTTACTCAACACAGACTTAAGGATTTTGGCGAAGATCTTGACAGACTGCCCTGTTTAGTCTAATCGGCCCTGAACAGTGTTGCGCTGTATGCAGAATACCTTAAAGCAAAACAGTGTCTAAGAAAAGAAGGCCTTTCCCTTTTTAACACCTCCACGTGTTCACTGAAAGAAGGCAACTTAAAAAAAAATGTCCCAAAAATCATTTTTTTAAGTCATACAATCATTATCAATTACTAGCTCAATACGGTCTCAGCTACAAAATTTAAATCCCACAAAGGGTACCACAAAATTCTAACTACCACGTGTTACATTTACCACGCCCAGATAAATTATCTATGTAGAATTCTCTATTTTTTCAAAAACTTCTGTATGTAGAATACCATATTAGCTATATTTCTATGCAAATTTTCCTTCCGTAGTATACTTGGCCAAGCGGTTCGAGTGTTCACCAAAGGCCTTGGAGACTGGGGTTCAATCCCAGGTCGCGTCATACCAAAGAATCAAAAAATGGTACTTGATGCCTACTTGCTTAACACTCAGCATCATAAGTTATGGATCAAAGGTAAAGCAGTAGCACCCTTCCATACACCTCGGTGTAGTAGCTATTGAAAATGGAGCCTTTGGGTCGCCCTCGACTACAGTTGCAAACTTTACTTACTTTACTTTAGTATGCTTAGGTAACAGTAACCACAAGAACAACTGATATATGAATTTTCCTTTGGTAGTATGCTTAAGTAGCAGTGACTACGAAGACACATGATATGCAAAGATTCGAAATCTTTGGGGTCGTTACCAAAAACTGACTGTAAAAAATTGACAAAACAAAACAAAAAAAAAAAAATACAGGTCGTAAAGGTCCCAATGCTAAAAATAAGTAAGTCGGGGCTAAAAACAAATGAGACACTTATTAAACAAGTTACAAATGCTTTATTCTATAAAGTGGACAAAAATAGACTACCACTAGTGGGTTGCATATCAGTCCCTATGCAAAAATTAATTCATTAACAAAGCATAAAACAAAAGCAATATTAAAACATATGCAAAAATTGCATATCTCCCACATTCATTAACAAAACATAAAACTAAGGGAACATTAAAAATAATGTCTAAAATTACATGTATCTTTCTTCCTTGTAAGCGGCTGAAACATGTTCCCTTTTTCCTTTCTTTTTTTTCTTTCTTTCCGAATAGGAGAAAGCCAAAAACTTCTTAATCTATGTGGTCTGTTATTTTTTCGGAGACTTCTCTTTTCTTTTGTTTCTTTATTCTTTTTGTTGTAGAGTGGCTAAACACCCCTTCAGCACTCTACCAGATGGACTGGCTCATAGCCATAAATAGCCTCCGATTAAAGACTTCGAGAACTGATTTAATAAGCTGATTGGTATTCGGACTGATCTTACTTCGTTTGGCAATACCGCATTTTGACTCTCCACAATTTCTTGTAAATTCTCTTGTTAATTATTTGTAACTTATTGTACTGTGTCTTTTTTGTATGTATCTGTTAGCAGCAGATACTGGTGCTGAACAGATATATTAAGCACTCATTCTTCTCTGTGTATCGTTCACCTCGACGATACAACACTTCTTTCTTTCTTTCTTTCTTTCTTTTCTTTTTCTTTCTTTCCTTCCTTGT
Source organism: Sepioteuthis lessoniana (assembly GCA_963585895.1). NCBI lineage: Eukaryota > Metazoa > Mollusca > Cephalopoda > Myopsida > Loliginidae > Sepioteuthis > Sepioteuthis lessoniana. Next base: position 30,168,836 of record OY757928.1, on the reverse strand, counting down.
CTTTTCTTTTTCTTTCTTTCCTTCCTTGTCTTTTTCCTTCCTTTTTTTCTTTTCATTCTTTCTTTCTGTTCGGAATGTACAGGTCCTTAAGACTTGAATTATTCCAATTTGTTTTTCCTTGAGATAGCTACTAAACGAATTGGCAACTTCAAGTCCGCTTGTTTCAACTAAAAAAAATCTCCATGCCTGTATCTCTCAGAAACTACGTTTTTCTGCTAGGCCTTAAAATCTTAAATGTTTTCACGAGCCATCTCTGGTACGTCTTCACCCTACGATCGGTTATCGAGGAAAGAGGACAAATTTTTACATCCTTCTCCCATTTCCATAAAAGAACCTTTGATTCTTCCCCCACCACAATAGCAGCAGCAAGCTCACCGTTTTGGCCAATCCGATGCCAATAAAAGCAGTCCTGTTCCTTTCTACCATCCTCCATGTGAGAGAACCAAAAAATACTTTACAATCTGATACTCTGTAGTTAGAATGGCAAACCGTGGGTCTTCTTTCAGCGAACGAGTCCTTCTTTTAAAAAATTACGCTTTTAATAGCAAGACTATCCAGAACAGTCTTCATTTTGTTCTGAAGATCATAGTAAAAGTCAATTTAGACCAGCCCAAGGCCTTTGATAGGGTTGATCATGCTTTCATGGAGGATATTTTGTCTGCGGCTAGATTCAGGGTAAACTTTCGCAGTTGGATCGCCTTCTTTAAGCGGTGGAATCATGGTGGAGGTGAATGGGGTAAGATCGAAGCCTTTCAATTCGTCAAAGTTGTCCACTGTTTCCCATACTTTACATCCTTACGTTGAAACCTTTCCTTTGCAAGTTGAGGGCGAACCCCATCCTACCAGGTATTACATTACCTGGTGCTGCCACCACGACCAAGTATTCTGCTTATGTTGACGATGTTACCGTACTTGTAACGAAAAGTGCCGAGGTAAAGGTTCAACAATGAAATCAGAAGGTACGAGGGCGTGAAGAAAAATTAGTCGGTGGTACTGGAAAGGTCGTGGCTACTACCAACCTTTGATTACGAAGAAGACACTCCTTAAAGAGCAGGACAGAAGTGTGTGATTCGTACATTAATATCCTGGTTCTTTACCGTCTTTCGGTACTTCATCTCCCGTGTACAGATCTAGTTAATCTAGAAAGGGTCCTGTTTCAGTACGTTAGGAAAAACGGTCCCCTTTGGTGTGCCTGGAGATCTGTCACCTTCACCCCTCGAAAGCAGTCTAGGAGTTCCGAATAAAGAGATGCGACATCATACTTTGCGTCTCAGTTTCCTAAGTCGAATGTGCGCACAAAACGATGAAAACGGAGAATTCTGGAAATAAGATGCTAAGAAGACCTTCCTAATCTTGAGAAGTATGCATTCCGATAATAAGGAGACGTGTTGATTGCCCAGAAACAAGTGCTTCTTTAAGCGCGGCTGTCGACTTGCTCTGAGAATTTCCTCTCGGAATCAGGTGCTTGCTTCAATAACGACGTGGCATCGTTCACCTGGCCGGTGATTCAGAACGTCCTCTAGGTAGGCTGGAGGCTTTTCTTAGTGCGTCTGGCAATCTAGCCAGAGTTGGTTTCGTGTAGAGGAGTCGATCGAGCACACCTTCCATTGTTTGGTCGTACGGCCGTTAGGCAAACTTCTTGAAGGTTACATGATTCTACTGAATGGAAAGTTCTTTATTCTCGAAGCTAGTTCTGTGTACAGCAATATAGTTCTATCGCTTAAAAGGTCAGAATACAATGTTTCTCTGCTTACTCAGTTTTATAAGAGTCGCCATTTAGATGACGCGGTAGAAGAAATTACACGAAGTCGAGTCTTTCTTGTGTCAGACGCTGGTAGCGTTTTATAAACATCAAATCTAGATATTTATACGTCTCTCTCTCTCTCTCTCTATATATATATATATATATATATATATTCTTTGGAATTATCATAGCTTCACAATCTGTATCATCTTGAATGGGTAAAGTTACATCATTTAATTTAATCTGAATTAAAGTGTTCTTTTCTTTCTCATAATTCTTGAGAGGCAAAGTATTTTTTCGATTTTTGTCTTCAAATTTCTTACCTCTGGATTTTTTATTGTACAAAATTTGCATATCTTTTCAAATGTCAGGCATTTTTTCTGCTTCGTGTTTGTACTTTAGCATCTATTTTTTATCCTGTGCTCCCATTTTTAATTGACTTTTAATATTATTACATTTTTTAATCAACTCTTGTTGTTTAATAATATCTACACATGCGTTTAACAACATTTGGTTGAACAGCATATATTTTATATATGAGAGCAGTGAACATAACTTCAATCAGTCGTCGTGGAATTTCTTTTTCTTTCTCTCAACGTTCAAATCCACTGAACCTTTTGGCGTCTCGTTGCCTTTTCAAAGATTTTAGATTTTTCTTGTTTTAATGCTATGAATTTACTTCGTCCAACAATACGTATGAATATATACATGCATGCATATATATGTATGTATATGCATATATATATATATATATATATATATAGATCAGGGGCGGAGACGGGACTAGTGCTACTCGTGCCCGGCACGACCAATAACTCGGTCAATGTTATTCAAAATGGATTAAAAATCATCCATTAATTTCAAGCAAACATACTTAGTCTGATCTCAATTAAATTACGTATCTATTTAAGTTTCGATAACTAAGTAGCCAAAAGTTCATAAATATATCTGGGAATAATACAACGATGCTGTTTTGAACGGATGGTCTTTGTCCGGCCACCGTCAGATTTATTGAACATCCCATAAAATCGGCTATAATGTTGAACGCCCGATCCGTGCCAGGCACTAGACCCTGATAATAACAGTAATGTTAGAGAAATACGCTTTTGCCTGTAGCCAATAGCAAGAGCAACCCTACCACTGTGCTCAAAAAGATTAGCACGTGCGACTGCTGATAGATATATTGGGAAGAGGGAGAGGGACAGAGAGAGAGAGAGAGAGAAAGGGAGAGAGAGGATAGCAGATTAGAGCAGTCGCCGACGTCTTCATCATCGCTATGGTAAATATTGGTTAAAGGGCGTGTTTTAGTTCGTTTTTTCACTAACAGATGTCTATTTCTTTAATGAATGTTGCATATATTACATTCTGTAACTAAAATTTGTTTATTTGAATACATTTTCAACAAATAATCTTTATTTTAAGCGAAATTGAAACTACTAGCTGTGTCTGTGTATATTGTCATCAGTTTCTTTATTCCAATAAACATATTTTTCTCGTCATAGTAATGAACATCTCTTTTCTTCTATACTTTTGAAAGGAAAAAAAATCTTATCTACTGTATTAACAAGACTACAAATTATATTGTATCTTGATTGTTTACAAAAAAAAAACACCATGCAAGGTACGTTTGTCAATCTGTGCTATACAATGGAGAATCACGCAATAGCAACTATGATAACTTACTTTGGGTCCACGGACCACGGGTTGGGAACTGAAGTTGACAGAGTGTGTGTGGGGGGGCACGAGTAGCAAAAATAGGCTGGAGTCGCCACTGATATAGATGTGTATATATATATGTATATGTATGCTATATACCGTACCTAAGAACATTGATAGGTATGTCCCATTCCTGAAAAATACGTTATACCACGGCCAAATAGTAAATACGACCCCGCATGTCACATTTCAATAGTGAAAGTTAACATGCCGATCACATTTCAATAGTGAAAGTTAACATGCCGATCACATTTCAATAGTGAAAGTTAACATGCCGATCATATATAAACAAAAAATAACCCATTCATGTCCGCATATGAAATTAACATAAAAAGAGAATCAACTTTAGAAATTGAACAGCGAAAATAATATAATCATGTTTGTAGAATTTATCTGATGTTATCTTTATTCCTTTCGACATTAAAATGCATATTTACACTATGTCTTAATAATGCCCAGCACTCACGTCACGTGGCTGACCCTACTCAAGCCTTAGGGGGCCGTCCTCCAGACTCTAAATCTCTCCGGAAGGGCTAGGGTTATCGCCTGGCACCTGAGGCGCCTCTTTTGTGGGGAATGCCAACATGGCCTGAGGTATTTTCGGAGTTTGGGCTACAACCCAGTACCTGGTACCCACTTTAAAATAGACGTTGCATGTATATATATATATATATGTATATATGTGTGTATATATATATTTATATATATTTATATATGTGTTTATATGTATATGTATAAATATAAATATATGTATGTATATGCATTTATATATATATATATGAATATATATGTAGATACGTATGTATATGTATGTATGAAACAATCCACACGGCGTGTTTATTTGTTTGGCCGTTCGTCTAGTGGTGTGGACCCAGTTAATTTTTTCAGGCCCGCCCGAGTGGGCATTTTACAGGTTGTACAAATAAATAAACAAATAGATAAATAAAATCAAACAAAATAGATAAATAAATAAATAAAAACCAAACAACAAACAGAATATTAATTCCTCTACTTAAAAAATAAAAATATGTATATCTACCTTCTTACGTTTTGCAGTTCTGAATCAGTGTTTGTCTTTTCTTCCTTCCACTCTCTGAAAACACAAAAGGTTGAATTTATGTTTTTGAAGAAGTGTGACTCTTCGCAACGAAATCCCTTAACTCGAAGAATAAACTTCTCAGCCTATCTACATGTCTGTCTATCTCTGGTTCCCCCACCTAGCTCTTCTGTATTCTTCTCAGTCGACACACTTCGTGTGTCTTCTTCGACTAGTGCGGTTCTTCTGACCATCTTCCAGTCCCTTGTCTTACTTACTGGCCCCTCTGCTTCTTTCCTTCTGCGTTGGTTTCTCCCCCACACTTCCAGTGGCAGAGTCCTTCTTTTTTCACTGTCCTGAACTTTGTCCCCTGGTTGATCTGTATATATGGACGCACACACCCTCACATGCACACTCATGGCCAACTCACAACCAAGCACGCGCACACCCACGTATGCACACGCACATGCTTTCATATAGAACTAAGTCTGTATATAGTGTCAAATATATAAATAATATGTATATATATATATGTATATATATATATATATATAATGTATATGTGTATACATGCATACTTTGTTATTTTGAATCTATCCTTGATTTTATTGCTCTGAATCTACTCTTAATTCAGAGATCAATTTTATCTCTGAGATTCTTGTCAATGGCGATTTTCTTTTGAATGTTGTACAAACAGTTAATGCAAATAAAATAACTAAATTTAATAAAATTCAGCAGGCATCAGTACAAAAGTGTCCTGTGTATTTACGTTTTCCTAGGCTCAGTGTATTTAGCGTGAGATTTACTAAACAAATCGCTCAAACTGTACAGAGTTGTTAATTTTTATCCAATGTACGAGTGGTCTTTCACACTAAACTCATTCTGACATCTATCCGTAAAGATATTCTTTTTCCTCATCATAATAATTCTTTTACTTACTTGTTTAGGTGTAGTTGTGGTTCGAGCAACACAGGAAGAACTAATCAAAGCCAGAATGCTAGAATTAAACATGTCCCGACGAAAATACGTCATTTTATTGGAGGCCCGATGAATAATCTTAGAAATACATACAGGTATTCCATAGCAGAATACCTAATAAATAAATGTGATTGTGTTGAGAAATTTAGTGTGGACTTTTTCTCTTCCCACTCTACATTTCCTTTGAAAGTATTGGAGATCAAGATACACTCATGGAATATAACCAAATGAGGTTTATTTTTCAACTTTGTCTCCCTTACAGTCCACACGCTTCTTTCATCCCATGGATCTCATTGGTCAAAAAAATCATTAACAGCAGACTGTTATGTCATCATAGGAACTGTTCAGCCAACCCTCATATCTATCTATGTATCTATTTTATTTTGTTTTTTCTCTTCAACAGGGTCATCCTGTTACAAAATTCTTACACACTAAAACCAGCAAACGGAAAAAGTATCCTGATTTATAGTGAAAAATCCATTACATTGATTATTGCTCAAATCCAAACACTGAATATCGGTGCAGATTTTCTCGATCTCTGACTTGTCCATCAACAAGCAAATAAAAAAATTCTCACTGACTACTCTTGTCATTCTATGCATCAAATCGTCTTTACTGTCTACAACAAAGCATTCTGAAGCACTACCAAATAGTGAGTGCCCACGATTGTTTCAAAGACTTCCCGGACATCGCAAAACCATTTGTGTCTTGAGTATTGGGTTTGGTTAGTGCTGGAGAGGATATTTAGTCGAGTTGCCTCTCACTAAGGTCGAATATACTATATCCAATGATAGTCTAACACTAAATAAACGGAAAGAAAGACAAGATCAGATCATTTACATATATAGAAACATTTAAATATATACAAAAATTAATAACAAGAATACACAGACATGTCCGAACTGATAAAATATGCACATATTATCTCATGAACAAGCAGTATATGAAAAAGAGTACAAAAATAGTAAATGTCTTACTTGATGTAGTCGGGGGCACCTCAGGTAGTGTAATGGTTCGCATGCTTGACTAGCAAACCTGCAAGAGTGAGTTCGAGTCTTATTGAGTGCCCCATTCATTCGGTCTTGTGCCACATCTAAGCAAAAAGCTTAGTAAGTCACAACTTGATGTAGTCGGACATTACAACGACCATGGTCAAGAGAGAGGACAACATCTCCACTGTTCAAAAAACGGAGACAGGCAGAGTGCGTCTTTACAGTTAATAAAACAGACACAAAGAGGACCGTCTTCCCTGTTCAAAGAACAGAGGCAAAAGAGACCGAGATGGATTCTCAAATTCTCATGTGAAACCGTCCACTAAATTATTTGGCGGACACGCCCACTTTTCAAGGGAGACAATCAATAATTTTCGCCATAGACGAGTATGACTTGAAACTGCATCCGGTTGTAAGGGTCTAGTTCTGAAACACTGGGTAGTTTGGAATACTTCCTCATTGCCATTACTCTCAGTTCCATTCAAACTCTGAGTGATAGTAACTGACCTGTTCGAAAAGTATTTGTATAAGATATTAATGCTTGAAATCGTTTAACTGTGTGTAAATTATTTGTATTTGAAATGAATACTTGTAACCGTGTAACTGTATGTGAATCATTTGTATTAGTGTTGTTGGAGTAGTATTGAATTTGTCAACGTGTATGCTTCGGAGTCCGTATTGGAAGGTAACGAACGAAAATTTTTAAGTGAAATGAAATGTCTACAAAAGTAAACAATCAGCAAAAGTAACAAACAAGAAATTTAAGTGTTTAGTGAGGAAAATTGTTACGTTACCTATGCACTATATTAGAAGAAAATAAAGGAGAAGAACGAAGATGTCGTAAGGTTTTCAAGAAGGTTTAATGGTAGCCAGAATAAAGGGTACCTTTATGCTGCAAGTCTCGTAAGAAGGGATGAAGGAAATAGTTATTGAGTTGAGAAGGAATTATAGCAGCTAAATGCCAGAGCGGAATGTGTGTCGCTACAGTCAATGCAATGCTGAATGTCTGCACTCAGACATTCAGCATTGCATTGACTGTAGCGACGCTATAGACATAGCAAAAGTCGTGCTTGCTGTTTAAGGACAGAAATGATGTAGTCACCCATGAATGTGTGGTCCTGGTCTCTAGGAGAGAGGCATGAAGATCTCCAGAAAAGGTTGCCCAGGAATGAAGTACCTGGATGTCTGAGCGAAATTACGCGTCGCTGTAGACATAGCAAAACTTAGAGGTGAGATAAAAGTGTTCCTGTTAGTGGCGGATTACATGCATCTAATTCATGTTCAACTGGGTCTAAGAGGGTAGACTCAAAAGGTCCATATATTAGACGGCTTTCCTTGTGGTGTTGTGATTCTGTTGCTCTGAAGGAAGCGGACAGAAAGTACGTCCGTCCTGCTCGAAAGGTTCTAAGGAAGAGGTAGTTTGGCGGGCTTTCACCATTTTTATGTTGTCCGGGAAAATGGTCCGGGCTGAATAGGATAAGTCATCCTAATTGGGTGAAAATATGCGATGACCATAACGGTCAAATTAATTTACGCGCCAAACGAAAATACGAAGTTCTTTCTGCTACAAGTGCAACAAAATCGTCTTTCATATATGTTATTATTAATGCACTATTTACAACAAGTTACAAAGATGTGATAGACTTATTGGAACTGAATTTCGTCCATGTGTTTCTAACGCCTGCGTCTCTGCTATTGTCCAAAACTCTCGTCTACCAGACCATTATGACAAGCCTCTCTTTTTTAAATCTAAAAGAAAGTCGGTTGATTAGAAGAGATGTATGTTCTCTTCTTCCAACAGGTAAGGGTCAGGGGTGTGATGGGTGTATGTTGTTCTCAGCTGACTGGCATTGCATGTGGCTTGGATTAGTTGGCGCCAGCGGTCTTTGATCTCGTCCGACCCGTCGACTAAAAGGTTTTAAAATTTGGAGTTAACGTTGTATATATATATATATATATAATATCTATGAGCAATTACATTAGACAGGAATATTTGATGTAACTGTGCGCAAACAAATGATTTTCATAGAAAAATAGAAAAATATAATTTTAAAAAATGATTGCATTAGAACGTTGGAAACGTAAATAGTTATTATTATAAACAAATACAAATTACTCAAATGTCAGCATGAAATAACGCATAAGGTGTTGATATGCCGTTAAAAAATTGAACTAACTAAACTATTTAAACATACGAACATCATGAAACATCATGTACAATATGATACCAAGACTGTCAGTCTATGCACGGTACACCAGTGGTTGGGTGCCAACGGTCTTGGCATATCGGACCTTCCAAACCAGTAAGTGCAGTCTTGTCGATAAGCCAATTAAAATTGCGCGCCTCCACTTACTTACAAAAATAAATAAATGAATAAATATAGAGAAGATTATTTCTTTTAATTAGTGCATATTAAATTTAGATTAATTCATCTCTATATCGCTCATAAATAAGTGACTATGTACCTGACTAAGCATTGCAAATGCACCACTGATAAATGAGTACACACTTTATTCTTTTCTTTTTAAATAAAAAGTTAATTTTCTTCATAATAAAAGATACAATAATTTTATTATTTTTAATGAAATATTATACAATCAAAATGGTTATTACTTGGTATTATTTATTAAGAAACTTTACTAGTACCTGGTAGGCTCCTATCTGTTGGTCAAATAGAAATATTTAATCATTTACTATACTTGAAACCATTTAAATGAGTGTTAACAAATTTAAATAGAATAATTAGTATTACATCGCAATACTTGGAACAAATTAACTGTGTGCACACGAATAAATAATGTTGAATAGAATTACTAGAGTTAAATAGCAATACTTGCAACCATTTAACTGTGTGCAAAGAAAGGAACTTTGGCTTGTTTAAAAATAATGTTACCGACAAGCTATTCGTTTACATATATATAAACAGGATTTGAAATTAAATAACCAACAAGGGTTGATATGCCACAAAACACAACCAACCAAACTTTACAGAATTGAAACACTACTGAAGTGAAACCAAAAATAATATGTAAGTTAACCGACCGTAGTCGAGAGCGACTCAAAGGCTCCCTTTTCAATAGCTACTACACCGAAATGTTGGTTAGAGCGCTACTCCATTCCCTGGATTGCTATACTTACCCTTGATCCGTGCCGTATAATGCTGAGTGTTAAGCAAGGAGGCATCTAGTACCGTTTTTTTTTAGTCCTTGGTATAACTCAACCAGGGATTGAACCTGGGTCTCCCGAACCATTGGCGAGCACACAAACCATTATGCCACTGGGTCGGTCAAAAAATAAGTATACTGCTTATATAAATTTGTACTTTATGGATTATATTCCTCTCTTTCCCAAATAGTGCTTCTGATGGTCGTGACCAAAATAGTATTATAAAACGCGCAGCGAAATCGAAACTTTCTCGGTCTAGCTCTATTTCTGTCTCTATCTCTGTCTCTCTCTCTTTTCCTGTTTCGTCCCATCAAACCTCGTGTTGTACCACGTACTGTCCCACGCTTTAACGTAAGTTTTCATATAGGTTTCATTCTATAAAGAACTCTTCATCTACAAGGTAGAACTTTGTCTCCATAATGTCCTCTATGTATTTCATATAATTCCTGTATCCTTTCTTTTAAGTTTGCTCAGGTAATAAAGGTTTTATGGTTAATTCTTAGTTAATTGCTTTATATTGTTTGGCACGAAGAAATGTAAAGCCATTATACATTTCCACTGCTCCAAGTGTCTGAATGGTATTCCTCATTCTCTAATAATTGAGTCAGAGAGTTTTGGTACTCAGATACGACAAATATACGAAAACAAACCTTCAAGTTGTTGATACCAAAGACCACTCGATCCTATCGCACAATACAATTTTCTTTTTAGCTGTAGTCAATGTTGTATAGTTGGGTAATTAATAATACCCAATTATATCCGTTTTGTTTATATTATTCTACATTAGAAATAATAAAATCTTGGTATTATTGGTTCTCTGTGTGCGTGTCACATAACAGTTATCGTTGTAGAAAATGGATTGGACGAGCCGAGTTCAAATCCTGAACAAGGTTGTTTGCTTTTCACTTCGAACTTATGCTCTTGATAAATGCATAAATTCTTCTACTTTCCTCACAATTGTGAGTAAACAGTAAGACAGAATAGGCTCTTAAACCTTGGTAAGGTAACTCCTAAGTTAATCAACAGCACTAAGAATCTCCAACACTGTACTCCATGAGGAATCTGCAACCCTGTACAACTTAAGGAATCTGCAGCCTGGTACTCCTAAAAGAAATCTGCAGTCCTATACTCCACAAGGAATCTGCAGTCCCATACCTCTCAAGGAATCTATGGCCATGTACTCGTCAAGAAATATTTAGCCTTGTACTCTTCAAAGAGTCTGCAGCCCTGTACTCCTCAAGGTGTTTGCAGTCTTATACTCCGCAAGGAGTCTGCTGGCCTATACTTCTCAAGGAACCTGCAGCCATGTACTCCACAAGGAATCTGCAGCCCAATATCCTCAAGGGGTCAGCATGATGCAGCATATTTGGTTTAGAAGAAAGTTAACTTTTTTAATTAAAAGTTGGTAGAGGTGAACTAATTTATAGGCGATACTGCAAGTAAAAGTTTAGGCTTTAAATTTTGTTGTACATGCACAAAAATATATAGAGTGCGGCGTTGTTAATAATCACTTAATAATCTTAGCTTACTTTGGTACAAGGCAAGACACATGGAGCACCCAGTGAAAATCGAGCCCACTAACAATGGTTTGATAGTTTGTTTTGGTGGACAAATAAGTTTTATTTACATAATTTTGCCAACTGTTCTTTTTAGCTTGTTTAATGGTTTTCCTTGCCTTTGCTTTGAGCAGTTTAAAAGAGTTTAGATTGATTGTTAAGGGTTCTTTTTTTTAATTTGCGGAGGGTAGCATTTCGTTTTCAGATTGCTATTTTGTACTCATTGTTAAACCAGAGTGTGTCAGTTGGGTTTGAGGGTGAGGTTTTTGGTATAGTTTCATTTGCTATTTCAATTAATGTTTCAGTAAAATGTTTTATTATAACTGCGCTGTTTATGTCTTGAACCAGTCTTCTATTGCATAAGGTTTAAATTGTTGCCAGTCGACCTTATTTGTTTTTCAGCAGGGAGGTCTGTTGTTGTCACGGATAAGTTGTGTGACTTCCAGTATTGTGGGGAAGTGGTCACTGTCGCAAGGATCGTCATGAACCTTCCATGTGTAATCCATGTAGCTTGAAGGATCAGATAGGATGATGTTGATAGCTTAGTAGGAGCCGGTAGATGGATTAAGATAAGTCGGAGATTTGTTACTTAAGATACAGAAATTGTTGTTATTGATTACCTTCTTCAGATCAGTGCCCTTTTTGTTGGTTTTCAGGCACCCCCATATAGTATTGTGATTGTTAAGGTCACCAAGTAATATGTGGGGGTTTAGGAATTTGTTCTATTAGTTTATTAAGTTTTTTGTCGTTTATGGGATAAGGTGGAGCAGATATTTACTGGTTTGTGAAGTGTAATTTTGACAGCAATCACTTGGAGTTGACTGTCAATGTTGATTTGCTGTTGGGGTATGTCCTTCCTAACGAGGATAGAGACACCTCCAGAAGCTCCGTGTCCATCTTTATATAGACTTTGTATATGACTGAAAGTGTTTTATGTTCAACTGGTTATCTTTGAGGAATGTTTCTTGAAGACATACAACTTTGGGGTTATATCTATTTAGGAGTAGTCACAGTTATTCGTAATTAGGTCTAATTCCTCTGCAGTTCCATTGTATTATTTTGTTAGAGATTTTTTATTGTATTTAATCCGGGCAGTTCTGTTGGGAACGAATAAATAAATAAAAAAAATTTAAATTGAATTAAAAAAAAATCCTAGCAAATACTAGTGACTGAAAGAAAAAGCTGACCACTGTCAAAGCAAAGTCATACAACCTCTTTTTTCCACCTCTATAAAAAGAAAAACGAATTACTACTACAGAAAATGCAACGCTTAAACAAGCGAGCGAACACACATACACACACACACACACAAAAAAAAAAAACTAAAAAAGAAATCACACGGATATAAAAAAAAATGTGAGTAACCAACTTTCTTATTTGTAAATTCTATAAATGATATTCCCGAATATTGAAAGAAAAATTTTCAAAGAAAGGCAAAAAAGAGTTAATAAAGAATAATCCTCTCAAACCAGACGATTACATTCAACAACTCTTCGTAACTAACTTTCTTAATTTTTCTTTCGATGAATAGTATTCCCAGATATTAACAGAAGAATTTCCAAAGAAAAGGCGAAAGGGTTAATGAACAATAATCCTCTCAAACCAGACGATCACATTCAACAACTCTATGCCCCACCAAAATTAATACATACAAAAAAAATGACGTTAAAAAATATGGAAATAAAATCCGTCATATCCAACGAGTCCTAGTTTTCCAGCCACCCTTAACAAAATTAATAAAATTTGCAAATAAGACGCAAAAATTTATAAATAATCCCACTAGAAAATAGGACAATAAAAAATCAATTCAGGGTGGGGCTGGACAAAGTGAGTAAACAAGCAAATAAAAAAGAATTAAAGGGAGCCGCGACACCCTTACAAGGTATTGATTTCTCTAAGAGTTCTCCTGGCAGCTCCGCTGCTAAAGTGGGGATGTGTGTAGGGAACGAATAAATAAATAAGTAAAATTTAAATTGAATTAAAAAAAAAGGAAAACTTAAATTTGCAGAAACTCCCAGAGGTCCCTGACAGGAAAAAGGGAATGACGCATGCGTAAAAGAAAAAAGGCATTCCTCTTGACAAATGGGAACATGCATTCTTTCCCTTTCAAGCAGTGCCCAGCGTTTTGGCAACATCGTTGCTGACGTGTCTAGGCACCACGCATACGTCTTTGAACGTAGCGTTGGTTAGTCCCTTTCACCCAGTAGCAGTTCTCTCTCGGTGAGCCTTATGCTGAAATATACAAGACCCACAAATGAACTACAAACTAACCCTTACTGGATTTTGACAAACTTCCAAAAGAAAACTAACCCTTATGGAAGCCCGAAATACCAAATGAGGACAAATACATGCATGAAACGATTAACGTATTTTTGACACCTTAACTGTGGATTTAACCCTTTCAATGTATCCAGGAAAAACTCCCTCATCCATGGAATGGTTGTTGAACCCAGTAAATAAAGGAAAGTATAAAAGAAACGTCTTCGTCTCTTATCTGTTGCTGTCTTTTCTTTTGAATAATTCTTTTTGGGACTTTCTTGGGCAAGGCGTTACACCGACTAGCCAACGTTGGGGTAAAATAAAATAACCAAAATATGGAGTTAGATATTCAAACGGCAACACAGCCTTGCCCTTTGCCCGTGACCTTCAGCTTCAAACCCCACAGTTCCACAGAGTTATATGGTGATTCATTATAAGTCCTTTGCTCCGGGCTGTTTGTTGGTTTATTCTTTTGTGTTTTGGGTATAGTTAATTGGAGGTTGCTCTCTGTTTCCATCTTTTCTAACATTCTGAATTTATTAATCGTTTCTATATTTTCTGTTTCTTGTATTTTTAGTTTTGGTGTAGGATTTTGTTTGTCTTTAAGTGTTTTTTTTTTTAATTCTATTTTGAGAGGAATCTGTAGAAGCGGGAGGTCGTATTGGGGATCTTTTGTTTTTTGACCTAATTCTATTTGATTTTGTTACAGGGTGTTTTATAGGCCGTGTGGTTGGTGTTATTGCCGTTTTCCCCAATCGGGTCTGTGTTTGGGCGGATGATTTCTTTTTGTTTTCTACAAGATTCACTGATGTAGTTGATGCATCTGCAGCTCTGGTGGTATCAAGCGAGGCTTTGATTTTGTTGATAAAGTTTTCCCGATCACCCGGCTCCAATTGGATTAAGGTTTTAACAATCGTCTCTTACTTGTTGTATGGAGATTTATTACGCTGAACTGCTTGGGAATTGGTAGTGGTTTTAGAGTCTACTACTAATTTATGGGCTTCATTGTAAGGAATATTATTCTGGTGTTTTATTGTTAATACTTCCTTCTCTTGCCTCCAATTCTTACAAGATTTTGCGTACACTTGATGGCCGCCGCCAAAATTGGCACATTTATATGGGAATTGACAGTCATTAATGTGGTGGTCAGGATTTTGTTGGCCACATTTCCCGCACACTTCACGACCTCTACAATCATCCTCATGGTGGCCATATTTTTGACATTTGTAACATCGCAACGGATTGGATATGTATTGCTCGACCCTCCCCATTGTATAGCCCACTTTTATTTTTTTCGGGTATTTTTGGAGTGTTAAAATTCATTATATAGGTATTAGTCTCTGTTGTTTTCCCTTCTTTTTTAATTGATACTCTTTTCACTTCAGTCACACCTTGCTTTTTTAACTCTTTTTTATTACTTCGATGGTGCATAAGGAGAGTTCTATAACATGAGGGTAGATAATATTACCACGTGGTACAAAAATGTTAGTTGACGAAAATATTGATAGTTTTCAATTTGGAAGTTTTATTAACAGCTTGAGACAAAGGAACCCTTGTGCTGTGAGTCTCAGGGAGAAGGAAAAACAATTGTAAATGATAGAGCCGGTATTAAGACGCCGAAGTTAGCACATGAATAGAGTTGCGGTAGTCAAGCTAAAGTTGAGATGCTGTTGTCAGGACAGGAATCAAAATGCTGAAGTTAAAACAGGAGTTGAAAATATCCAATTTGTTTCTCCTAGAATCCGTTGGTTTAGAAGGAAAGATGAATGATGAAAGAATGATTTCCCAGACACCAACGGTCCATATATTGGATGAGGTCTCCTCATGGTGCTTAGCGGACTGCTCGAAATATGTGAGAAGAAGAGTCAGTGAAGAAGAGTCAATATGAAGAAGAGTGAATGTGGTCTCTCATGTTGGCTGGTCCTTCCAGATGCTAGGAAGCGAAGAGAAAGAATGTGTGCTCTGTCATGTTGGCAGGTCTGTCCAGCTCGAAAGGCCCGCGTGGAAGAGGGTGAAAGAATGTTACCTCGCCTTTTTATAGTTGCCTGGGTCACTTCCCCGGGCAGAATGGCATGAAATATTCTCATTGGTCGAAAATATGAGTTCGGGACCAAAACAGTCAAAATATTCCTGCGCCAAACAATTATTTGAAATTCTTTCTGCTACACTTCTCACAATCCCCTTACTTACGTTCAGGCCATTTTGAGGGTAAGTTTTGACACTGATATTGTAAAATTTTGTCATTTTCAGTAGAAAATCTGCGTGTTTCCTCTTTTCCACCTCAACAAGCAGAGTTTCATTTTTTAATTTTTTTGACAGTTATAGGCGTTAAGTTTGTTGATATTACTTTTTCAATTATGAAGAGTGATAAACTTGTAATCGGAGCACTGTTAGATTCAATGATTATGAATCTAGGAAAAGGTGCTTCTGTTTCATTATCTGAAGAATGCAATTCGTTTAAATTACGTTTGAATTTTTTGTTTGAGAAAAAAGCCATATCTGTTATATGTTTTTCACAGGTCCTATGCTCCACCACCATATAAACCATAGCAAAAAGGTTATATTCTACTGGATCCCAATCCATAGAGGAATCCAAGGAAACGATAAAGCGGATTCATTAGCTAAAGCTGCACTCAACATGGTGCCCGATAAAAAATTAAAAAATACCTTATACTGACCTCAAACTGAAAATCAGCAAATAATTATAAAGAAATAGCAACAATTATGGGAGAAAAATCACCACAACAAGCTCTTCGAAGTACAGCCCCTTTTAAAAGAAAGGAAGATAGGTCCTAATAATACCAGAAAAGAAGAAACCTCTCTTGCTCGACTATGCATTGGACATACTAGATTAACTCATTTCTTCATTCTAAAAGATGAGCCTTCCCCTAAATGTCCATGTAGTAACCAATGCACTATAAAATGCTTCTTGTTCGGGTGCACAAAACTAATCAACATTCAACGAAGGTTTTATAATGTTGACAACGTGAACGAACTATTTAGAATGATAGGCCCTGAGCAGAAATTCAGCTTTCTTAAAAGAATTGCCCCCCATCAAAGATGTAGGCTGATATATTTTCGATACTCGCAACCACTTAACTATGCGGAAACAAATTACTAATATTAGATAGAAGTACTAGTGTTAGACAGTAATACTTGGAACTATTTTGGCTGTGTGCAAAAAAAAGTGAATTTTGGCTTGTTTAAAAATGTTAAACTACAAAATATGCGCTTACAATTGATATATATTTGATACATATACATAAACAATATTTGGCATGAAATAACCCATAAGAGGTTGATATGCCATAAAACCCAACCACCCAACCCACCCACTGCACCAAATGAGACGCCCGTACCATCTTAGTAGACAATAAAACCCAATGTAGCTTTTAAGCATGACAATATCTCAAATTACATTCACACACAAACTTCAATCAGAGATTCTCAAACCTCTCCAAAGACTCTAGTGATCATCGTTTATACGTGGTACCTACAATGTCTGACGATTGGAGATTATGTGGTAACTTCATGTGAATTAATTATGCCATTGTTATTCCGCATGCACACATTTTCATTACAGTAAAAATGGTTTGTCCCTCTGGGTTATTTAATGCCAAAGCAACCCTTGTAGAAGGACAGTAGTGGTACTATTTAACCCATAGTTGGGATAATAAAGGAGCTTATACCTATTCGAAAGACTTGACCTAAAAGTGAACGTAATTGGAGAACCGGAGTTCGAACTTCCTTATTACGATGTCACAGTCTAGCGCGTTAGTCAGTAAGTCATAGGACACCCCCTAACTCTCCTTATGAGCTTCTTATGGAATGTCTTTCTTATTTAACTCTTGAAATAATATTATGAAAGTTATATGGTATGGACTTGGACACCCTGCGTAGTCTTTCTTATTTAACTCTTGAAATAATATTATGAAAGTTATATGGTATGGACTTGGACGCCCTGCGTAGTCTTTCTTATTTAACTCTTGAAATAATATTATGAAAGTTATATGGTATGAACTTGGACGCCCTGCGTAGTCTTTCTTATTTAACTCTTGAAATAATATTATGAAAGTTATATGGTATGGACTTGGACGCCCTGCGTAGTCTTTCTTATTTAACTCTTGAAATAATAATATGAAAGTTATATGGTATGGACTTGGACGCCCTGCGTAGTCTTTCTTATTTAACTCTTGAAATAATATTATGAAAGTTATATGGTATGGACTTGGACGCCCTGCGTAGTCTTTCTTATTTAACTCTTGAAATAATATTATGAAAGTTATATGGTATGGACTTGGACGCCCTGCGTAGTCTTTCTTATTTAACTCTTGAAATAATATTATGAAAGTTATATGGTATGGACTTGGACGCCCTGCGTAGTCTTTCTTATTTAACTCTTGAAATAATATTATGAAAGTTATATGGTATGGACTTGGACGCCCTGCGTAGTCTTTCTTATTTAACTCTTGAAATAATATTATGAAAGTTATATGGTATGGACTTGGACGCCCTGCGTAGTCTTTCTTATTTAACTCT
Organism: Sepioteuthis lessoniana; assembly: GCA_963585895.1. Classification (NCBI taxonomy): domain Eukaryota; kingdom Metazoa; phylum Mollusca; class Cephalopoda; order Myopsida; family Loliginidae; genus Sepioteuthis; species Sepioteuthis lessoniana. Next base: position 30,150,850 of record OY757928.1, on the reverse strand, counting down.
TGAAATAATATTATGAAAGTTATATGGTATGGACTTGGACGCCCTGCGTAGTCTTTCTTATTTAACTCTTGAAATAATATTATGAAAGTTATATGGTATGGACTTGGACGCCCTGCGTAGTCTTTCTTATTTAACTCTTGAAATAATATTATGAAAGTTATATGGTATGGACTTGGACGCCCTGCGTAGTCTTTCTTATTTAACTCTTGAAATAATATTATGAAAGTTATATGGTATGGACTTGGACGCCCTGCGTAGTCTTTCTTATTTAACTCTTGAAATAATATTATGAAAGTTATATGGTATGGACTTGGACGCCCTGCGTAGTCTTTCTTTTTTAACTTTTGAAATAATATTATGAAAGTTATATGGTATGGACTTGGACGCCCTGCGTAGTCTTTCTTTTTTAACTCTTGAAATAATATTATGAAAGTTATATGGTATGGACTTGGACGCCCTGCGTAGTCTTTCTTTTTTAACTCTTGAAATAATATTATGAAAGTTATATGGTATGGACTTGGACGCCCTGCGTAGTCTTTCTTATTTAACTTTTGAAATAATATTATGAAAGTTATATGGTATGGACTTGGACGCCCTGCGTAGTCTTTCTTATTTAACTCTTGAAATAATATTATGAAAGTTATATGGTATGGACTTGGACGCCCTGCGTAGTCTTTCTTTTTTAACTCTTGAAATAATATTATGAAAGTTATATGGTATGGACTTGGACGCCCTGCGTAGTCTTTCTTTTTTAACTCTTGAAATAATATTATGAAAGTTATATGGTATGGACTTGGACGCCCTGCGTAGTCTTTCTTATTTAACTCTTGAAATAATATTATGAAAGTTATATGGTATGGACTTGGACGCCCTGCGTAGTCTTCCTTATTTAACTCTTGAAATAATATTATGAAAGTTATATAGTATGGACTTGGACGCCCTGCGTAGTCTTTCTTTTTTAACTCTTGAAATAATATTATGAAAGTTATATGGTATGGACTTGGACGCCCTGCGTAGTCTTTCTTATTTAACTCTTGAAATAATATTATGAAAGTTATATGGTATGGACTTGGACGCCCTGCGTAGTCTTTCTTATTTAACTCTTGAAATAATATTATGAAAGTTATATGGTATGAACTTGGACGCCCTGCGTAGTCTTTCTTATTTAACTCTTGAAATAATATTATGAAAGTTATATGGTATGGACTTGGACGCCCTGCGTAGTCTTTCTTATTTAACTCTTGAAATAATAATATGAAAGTTATATGGTATGGACTTGGACGCCCTGCGTAGTCTTTCTTATTTAACTCTTGAAATAATATTATGAAAGTTATATGGTATGGACTTGGACGCCCTGCGTAGTCTTTCTTATTTAACTCTTGAAATAATATTATGAAAGTTATATGGTATGGACTTGGACGCCCTGCGTAGTCTTTCTTATTTAACTCTTGAAATAATATTATGAAAGTTATATGGTATGGACTTGGACGCCCTGCGTAGTCTTTCTTATTTAACTCTTGAAATAATATTATGAAAGTTATATGGTATGGACTTGGACGCCCTGCGTAGTCTTTCTTATTTAACTCTTGAAATAATATTATGAAAGTTATATGGTATGGACTTGGACGCCCTGCGTAGTCTTTCTTATTTAACTCTTGAAATAATATTATGAAAGTTATATGGTATGGACTTGGACGCCCTGCGTAGTCTTTCTTATTTAACTCTTGAAATAATATTATGAAAGTTATATGGTATGGACTTGGACGCCCTGCGTAGTCTTTCTTATTTAACTCTTGAAATAATATTATGAAAGTTATATGGTATGGACTTGGACGCCCTGCGTAGTCTTTCTTATTTAACTCTTGAAATAATATTATGAAAGTTATATGGTATGGACTTGGACGCCCTGCGTAGTCTTTCTTATTTAACTCTTGAAATAATATTATGAAAGTTATATGGTATGGACTTGGACGCCCTGCGTAGTCTTTCTTTTTTAACTTTTGAAATAATATTATGAAAGTTATATGGTATGGACTTGGACGCCCTGCGTAGTCTTTCTTTTTTAACTCTTGAAATAATATTATGAAAGTTATATGGTATGGACTTGGACGCCCTGCGTAGTCTTTCTTTTTTAACTCTTGAAATAATATTATGAAAGTTATATGGTATGGACTTGGACGCCCTGCGTAGTCTTTCTTATTTAACTTTTGAAATAATATTATGAAAGTTATATGGTATGGACTTGGACGCCCTGCGTAGTCTTTCTTATTTAACTCTTGAAATAATATTATGAAAGTTATATGGTATGGACTTGGACGCCCTGCGTAGTCTTTCTTTTTTAACTCTTGAAATAATATTATGAAAGTTATATGGTATGGACTTGGACGCCCTGCGTAGTCTTTCTTTTTTAACTCTTGAAATAATATTATGAAAGTTATATGGTATGGACTTGGACGCCCTGCGTAGTCTTTCTTATTTAACTCTTGAAATAATATTATGAAAGTTATATGGTATGGACTTGGACGCCCTGCGTAGTCTTCCTTATTTAACTCTTGAAATAATATTATGAAAGTTATATAGTATGGACTTGGACGCCCTGCGTAGTCTTTCTTTTTTAACTCTTGAAATAATATTATGAAAGTTATATGGTATGGACTTGGACGCCCTGCGTAGTCTTTCTTATTTAACTCTTGAAATAATATTATGAAAGTTATATGGTATGGACTTGGACGCCCTGCGTAGTCTTTCTTATTTAACTCTTGAAATAATATTATGAAAGTTATATGGTATGGACTTGGACGCCCTGCGTAGTCTTCCTTATTTAACTCTTGAAATAATATTATGAAAGTTATATGGTATGGACTTGGACGCCCTGCGTAGTCTTCCTTATTTAACTCTTGAAATAATATTATGAAAGTTATATGGTATGGACTTGGACGCCCTGCGTAGTCTTCCTTATTTAACTCTTGAAATAATATTATGAAAGTTATATGGTATGGACTTGGACGCCCTGCGTAGTCTTCCTTATTTAACTCTTGAAATAATATTATGAAAGTTATATAGTATGGACTTGGACGCCCTGCGTAGTCTTTCTTTTTTAACTCTTGAAATAATATTATGAAAGTTATATGGTATGGACTTGGACGCCCTGCGTAGTCTTCCTTATTTAACTCTTGAAATAATATTCTGAAAGTTATATGGTATGGACTTGGACGCCCTGCGTAGTCTTCCTTATTTAACTCTTGAAATAATATTATGAAAGTTATATGGTATGGACTTGGACGCCCTGCGTAGTCTTCCTTATTTAACTCTTGAAATAATATTATGAAAGTTATATAGTATGGACTTGGACGCCCTGCGTAGTCTTTCTTTTTTAACTCTTGAAATAATATTATGAAAGTTATATGGTATGGACTTGGACGCCCTGCGTAGTCTTTCTTATTTAACTCTTGAAATAATATTATGAAAGTTATATGGTATGGACTTGGACGCCCTGCGTAGTCTTTCTTATTTAACTCTTGAAATAATATTATGAAAGTTATATGGTATGGACTTGGACGCCCTGCGTAGTCTTCCTTATTTAACTCTTGAAATAATATTATGAAAGTTATATGGTATGGACTTGGACGCCCTGCGTAGTCTTCCTTATTTAACTCTTGAAATAATATTATGAAAGTTATATGGTATGGACTTGGACGCCCTGCGTAGTCTTCCTTATTTAACTCTTGAAATAATATTATGAAAGTTATATGGTATGGACTTGGACGCCCTGCGTAGTCTTTCTTATTTAACTCTTGAAATAATATTATGAAAGTTATATGGTATGGACTTGGACGCCCTGCGTAGTCTTCCTTATTTAACTCTTGAAATAATATTCTGAAAGTTATATGGTATGGACTTGGACGCCCTGCGTAGTCTTCCTTATTTAACTCTTGAAATAATATTATGAAAGTTATATGGTATGGACTTGGACGCCCTGCGTAGTCTTCCTTATTTAACTCTTGAAATAATATTATGAAAGTTATATGGTATGGACTTGGACGCCCTGCGTAGTCTTCCTTATTTAACTCTTGAAATAATATTATGAAAGTTATATGGTATGGACTTGGACGCCCTGCGTAGTCTTCCTTATTTAACTCTTGAAATAATATTATGAAAGTTATATGGTATGGACTTGGACGCCCTGCGTAGTCTTCCTTATTTAACTCTTGAAATAATATTATGAAAGTTATATGGTATGGACTTGGACGCCCTGCGTAGTCTTCCTTATTTAACTCTTGAAATAATATTATGAAAGTTATATGGTATGGACTTGGACGCCCTGCGTAGTCTTTCTTATTTAACTCTTGAAATAATATTATGAAAGTTATATGGTATGGACTTGGACGCCCTGCGTAGTCTTCCTTATTTAACTCTTGAAATAATATTATGAAAGTTATATGGTATGGACTTGGACGCCCTGCGTAGTCTTCCTTATTTAACTCTTGAAATAATATTATGAAAGTTATATGGTATGGACTTGGACGCCCTGCGTAGTCTTTCTTATTTAACTCTTGAAATAATATTATGAAAGTTATATGGTATGGACTTGGACGCCCTGCGTAGTCTTTCTTATTTAACTCTTGAAATAATATTATGAAAGTTATATGGTATGGACTTGGACGCCCTGCGTAGTCTTTCTTATTTAACTCTTGAAATAATATTATGAAAGTTATATGGTATGGACTTGGACGCCCTGCGTAGTCTTTCTTTTTTAACTCTTGAAATAATATTATGAAAGTTATATAGTATGGACTTGGACGCCCTGCGTAGTCTTTCTTATTTAACTCTTGAAATAATATTATGAAAGTTATATGGTATGGACTTGGACGCCCTGCGTAGTCTTTCTTTTTTAACTCTTGAAATAATATTATGAAAGTTATATGGTATGGACTTGGACGCCCTGCGTAGTCTTTCTTATTTAACTCTTGAAATAATATTATGAAAGTTATATGGTATGAACTTGGACGCCCTGCGTAGTCTTCCTTATTTAACTCTTGAAATAATATTATGAAAGTTATATAGTATGGACTTGGACGCCCTGCGTAGTCTTTCTTTTTTAACTCTTGAAATAATATTATGAAAGTTATATAGTATGGACTTGGACGCCCTGCGTAGTCTTTCTTATTTAACTCTTGAAATAATATTATGAAAGTTATATGGTATGGACTTGGACGCCCTGCGTAGTCTTTCTTATTTAACTCTTGAAATAATATTATGAAAGTTATATGGTATGGACTTGGACGCCCTGCGTAGTCTTTCTTTTTTAACTCTTGAAATAATATTATGAAAGTTATATAGTATGGACTTGGACGCCCTGCGTAGTCTTTCTTATTTAACTCTTGAAATAATATTATGAAAGTTATATGGTATGGACTTGGACGCCCTGCGTAGTCTTTCTTTTTTAACTCTTGAAATAATATTATGAAAGTTATATAGTATGGACTTGGACGCCCTGCGTAGTCTTTCTTATTTAACTCTTGAAATAATATTATGAAAGTTATATGGTATGGACTTGGACGCCCTGCGTAGTCTTTCTTATTTAACTCTTGAAATAATATTATGAAAGTTATATGGTATGGACTTGGACGCCCTGCGTAGTCTTTCTTTTTTAACTCTTGAAATAATATTATGAAAGTTATATAGTATGGACTTGGACGCCCTGCGTAGTCTTTCTTATTTAACTCTTGAAATAATATTATGAAAGTTATATGGTATGGACTTGGACGCCCTGCGTAGTCTTTCTTATTTAACTCTTGAAATAATATTATGAAAGTTATATAGTATGGACTTGGACGCTCTGCGTAGTCTTTCTTATTTAACTCTTGAAATAATATTATGAAAGTTATATGGTATGGACTTGGACGCCCTGCGTAGTCTTTCTTATTTAACTCTTGAAATAATATTATGAAAGTTATATAGTATGGACTTGGACGCTCTGCGTAGTCTTTCTTATTTAACTCTTGAAATAATATTATGAAAGTTATATGGTATGGACTTGGACGCCCTGCGTAGTCTTTCTTATTTAACTCTTGAAATAATATTATGAAAGTTATATAGTATGGACTTGGACGCCCTGCGTAGTCTTTCTTTTTTAACTCTTGAAATAATATTATGAGTTATATGGTATGGACTTGGACGCCCTGCGTAGTCTTTCTTATTTAACTCTTGAAATAATATTATGAAAGTTATATAGTATGGACTTGGACGCTCTGCGTAGTCTTTCTTATTTAACTCTTGAAATAATATTATGAAAGTTATATGGTATGAACTTGGACGCCCTGCGTAGTCTTTCTTATTTAACTCTTGAAATAATATTATGAAAGTTATATGGTATGGACTTGGACGCCCTGCGTAGTCTTTCTTATTTAACTCTTGAAATAATATTATGAAAGTTATATGGTATGGACTTGGACGCCCTGCGTAGTCTTTCTTATTTAACTCTTGAAATAATATTATGAAAGTTATATAGTATGGACTTGGACGCCCTGCGTAGTCTTTCTTTTTTAACTCTTGAAATAATATTATGAGTTATATGGTATGGACTTGGACGCCCTGCGTAGTCTTTCTTATTTAACTCTTGAAATAATATTATGAAAGTTATATGGTATGGACTTGGACGCCCTGCGTAGTCTTTCTTATTTAACTCTTGAAATAATATTATGAAAGTTATATGGTATGAACTTGGACGCCCTGCGTAGTCTTTCTTATTTAACTCTTGAAATAATATTATGAAAGTTATATGGTATGGACTTGGACGCCCTGCGTAGTCTTTCTTATTTAACTCTTGAAATAATATTATGAAAGTTATATGGTATGGACTTGGACGCCCTGCGTAGTCTTTCTTATTTAACTCTTGAAATAATATTATGAAAGTTATATAGTATGGACTTGGACGCTCTGCGTAGTCTTTCTTATTTAACTCTTGAAATAATATTATGAAAGTTATATAGTATGGACTTGGACGCTCTGCGTAGTCTTTCTTATTTAACTCTTGAAATAATATTATGAAAGTTATATGGTATGGACTTGGACGCCCTGCGTAGTCTTTCTTATTTAACTCTTGAAATAATATTATGAAAGTTATATGGTATGGACTTGGACGCCCTGCGTAGTCTTTCTTATTTAACTCTTGAAATAATATTATGAAAGTTATATGGTATGGACTTGGACGCCCTGCGTAGTCTTTCTTTTTTAACTCTTGAAATAATATTATGAGTTATATGGTATGGACTTGGACGCCCTGCGTAGTCTTTCTTATTTAACTCTTGAAATAATATTATGAAAGTTATATGGTATGGACTTGGACGCCCTGCGTAGTCTTTCTTATTTAACTCTTGAAATAATATTATGAAAGTTATATGGTATGGACTTGGACGCCCTGCGTAGTCTTTCTTATTTAACTCTTGAAATAATATTATGAAAGTTATATGGTATGGACTTGGACGCCCTGCGTAGTCTTTCTTATTTAACTCTTGAAATAATATTATGAAAGTTATATGGTATGGACTTGGACGCCCTGCGTAGTCTTTCTTATTTAACTCTTGAAATAATATTATGAAAGTTATATGGTATGGACTTGGACGCCCTGCGTAGTCTTTCTTATTTAACTCTTGAAATAATATTATGAAAGTTATATGGTATGGACTTGGACGCCCTGCGTAGTCTTTCTTATTTAACTCTTGAAATAATATTATGAAAGTTATATGGTATGGACTTGGACGCCCTGCGTAGTCTTTCTTATTTAACTCTTGAAATAATATTATGAAAGTTATATGGTATGGACTTGGACGCCCTGCGTAGTCTTTCTTATTTAACTCTTGAAATAATATTATGAAAGTTATATGGTATGGACTTGGACGCCCTGCGTAGTCTTTCTTATTTAACTCTTGAAATAATATTATGAAAGTTATATGGTATGGACTTGGACGCCCTGCGTAGTCTTTCTTATTTAACTCTTGAAATAATATTATGAAAGTTATATGGTATGGACTTGGACGCCCTGCGTAGTCTTTCTTATTTAACTCTTGAAATAATATTATGAAAGTTATATGGTATGGACTTGGACGCCCTGCGTAGTCTTTCTTATTTAACTCTTGAAATAATATTATGAAAGTTATATGGTATGGACTTGGACGCCCTGCGTAGTCTTTCTTATTTAACTTTTGAAATAACATTATGAAAGTTATATGGTATGGACTTGGACGCCCTGCGTAGTCTTTCTTATTTAACTCTTGAAATAATATTATGAAAGTTATATAGTATGGACTTGGACGCCCTGCGTAGTCTTTCTTATTTAACTCTTGAAATAATATTATGAAAGTCATATGGTATGGACTTGGACGCCCTGCGTAGTCTTTCTTTTTTAACTCTTGAAATAATATTATGAAAGTTATATGGTATGAACTTGGACGCCCTGCGTAGTGTAATGGTTTGCAAGCTAAACTAGCGAACTAATTCTTGTCTCTCTGGGTGACCGATACATGTGGATTTAAACTAAGGTATGAGCAAAGATTAATAAATAACTATATAGTATGGACGAAATTAGTAAGGACTATATATTATGGACTGCTTGTTTTGATAGATTGGCAAACACACGTGTGTCCCGTGGGCTGGCAGGCACCGAAAGAGACTCTTTGGTTTGCTTTCGTTATTTAATGGCATATCAACATTCGTGGGTTATTTAATGCCAAAGCCATCCTTGTTGAGGTACATCAGCGATACTATCTAACCAATAGCTGCCGGTGGAGATGAGGGGTTTCATACCTTTCCCAAGGGTATTAGTCCGAAAGTGAACATAATAGCGTGATTGAAGTTCGAACTCTCTTACTTCAAGTTTGCAGTCCAGCACTTTAGCCATTACGCCACTGGGATTCCCCAACGTTTTTTTTTTTGCCGTAAATTAATCTTTCAACAGAAGTGGAATTATCGACATTTTTGTTTTATTTTATTGTTTTTCCCCGTATTCTATTCTTTGTTTTATTTTAAACTTTATCAGTTTATCAACTAGAAAACGCATTACCATTCACTCAGAAAGAGATGGATACCAAAAGTTTACGCTAAAAGTAACCTCCAAATCAGGCAGGGGCAACCTTTTTTGAAAAGTGGGCCACATGTGACATAGCTTATGGAGATGATGGTTATTTGTTGGTGATAGTTTGTTTCGTTTGGTTAGTAGTAGTCGGTTTTGGGTTTAGATATCAGACTTTGTGGATTTTCTTCTCTATCCCATTTAACTCTTCGCTTCTTCTGTATCAATAGAAGGCTGCAAAGGAAAATTATTGAAGAAAGGAAGAACAGAGACTAAAATACCTTTTAAATTTCAACTTTATTCTTGGGGTTTAACACTGCTACTCAGTAGCAAAGAAATTACTTCCTGGACCATTGAAGAACAGTCGTTTCTCCCCGAAAAAGGCGTTGAAATGTAGTAGTCGTCAGGGTTTTTAGTTGTGGATGATAAGTTCATTTGATGCTTTTAATATAGACAGCTGTTGGCAGAGATGGCTGCCGCTGGTAGAAGGGTGAGCCAGCATACCGCAAAGCGGACACGAGGTTTTCCTCACCAGCAGCATGAGAAAGGAGGTCTTTCGAGTCCAAGTGGTCATTGCTGAATGAGAACGGGTTTCTTTATTTAGCACCGATAAGTCTTGTCTTTTAGGCATGCGCAATTCCCACTTCCTGTCAGAGGTTTTTAATAACTGCAACACTTTGGATTTATTTTATTTTATTCTATTCTAATCCTTACAAGCTCATTATTTTTCATTATTGCTATGTAATATCAATAATTCAATTTAGGCACACAGTTAAAAAGTTCCAAGAATTGCTATTAGTACTAATAATTCTATACAGCATTACTCATTCGTTTACACACAATTAAATGGTTCCAAATATATCACCAACAATTCACTCAAACAGCAGTCATTTGTTTATACACAGTTAAATGGTTTAACAGTTCTATTTTTAACAATTCAATTTAATGTAAGTCATTTGTTTGCACACAGTTTAAATATCAATTTAACCCATCGATAGGGCCCTATCAGGTGCTTCCGCTCCGAGTCAGAGTTGACCTGGTAGCAGTAGCAACGAAGGGATATTATACATTCCCCGAAGCTTCAAGACTAGAGTCTCGCCATCAGATAGTTTAGTGTCTTATCCTGGACACTCTTTGGGGAAGGGAGTCTTACTCCTCAGCAAAGCTGCAGTCGGTGTATTCTATAGCCCTAGCCGATTGTGCTTCTTGAATTTTTGTAAATTCGAAGATGTGGGTGAATCCTAGAACTCAGAGACTAACTTTCGTAAGTCTGATTTTTACATTAAAAGGCTTCACATCCGGTTGCTGCTCAAAATACGTTATCTGCTCTGAACATGTACGTGTAGTGTTAATTCTGAATACAAGCTTTTCAGACACTTTCATTCAATAGATTAAAGATTAGCACGGATAAATGCACATCCGTTGTATCCGAACTTGAGTCTGGGTCACATAAGTAACCGAGATGGAATCACCCGGCTTCCATCCAAAATAGAATCAATTAAGAATATCAATCAACCAACTTCATTACACCAACTACAACGACTGGCAGTGTACTTAACGTAACGGTTATCGTCTTAAGAAAAGGAATCGGCGACCCGAGTTCAATACCTGAACGAAACTGTTCACGTTTCGCCTCTTGCAAATGCTCTTGAGAAAATCATGAATCCGTCTCTTCTCCTTCCCACCAGCTGTGTGGAGTGGGGGTGATTCCCCGTGGCGTAATAGATAACACGCAGGATTTTGATATTTTAGTAAGCAAGTTCGCACCCCATTTGCACTATTATATTCACTATTATATGCACTATTATATACCATAGGGAAAGGTATGAACCCCTTTATCACGACCCCCACCTTGGATTAAATAGTACCACTGCTGTTCTTCGACAAGGTGGGTTTGGCATTAAATAGCTTACAAAGGTTGATATGCCATGAAACAAAGAAACCAAAGAAACCGAAACCAAACCCAAGATATGGCTAAATAATAGAAAAGCCTGTGATCTTTGGCTTTTGGTCAGACAACCAGTCTAAGAGAAGGAAAACTCTTGTAAGGTAGTTGTCTCTTTACTTCGGACACTGGCCGTAGACCGTTCGGATCACCAACGTTGTTCGCTGATGATGATAGCCCAACTCCTCACTTTTCGTTGTGGATCCATGCTGTAAACTCGGACACTTCTTTTGCAAAGAAGAATAAACAACAGTCTCCTTTTTATTTCTTCCATACATAATACCGGTGTACATCGGGGAGTGGTTCAATGGATGGAAAAATACGAACACCCGTTCTCAGACACGTGTATTAGTCGACGTCAAAAAACCAACTAAATATTCATTTATTTTCCCAGTGTCATCTGATCACATGACCTTAATCCAATCATAGCCATGGATTCAAATGACGCCTGAGGTCACTCCCTGTCACCCACACCGAGTGATACTCTATGATATTTTCCTATCCGTTTAACAGTTTAAAACTTAAATTACTGACGCTTCTTGTCAATAATAGATCTCAACAATCTACTATGTAACATTGAATTCAAACCAGATAAAATCCGCTAAAAATTGGCCTTGTACCACATCCTGTCTGTGGCGGAGGGGTTAAGTAAATACATACTCCGACTACGACGATTTATTAGACTCATAAATTACAATAGACGTTTCATCCCTCTATTTGCCACACACTGTTTAAAATCTAATAAGTGCGGAGTCACCGTGGGTCAATGGCTAACGTGCTGAACTGCGATATCGTAGTAAAAGAGTTCGAACTCCAGTTGTGCTATTGCATTCACTTTCCGGCTAATGCCCTTGGGAAATGTATGAACAACCTTATCCCCCCCATCAGCTATATGTTAAACAGTACCACTGCTGTTCTTCTACAAGGATGGCTTTAGCATTAAATAACCCATGAAGGTTAATATACCATTAAACAAAGAAACCTTAAATAGCACCACTGCTGTTTTTCTACAAGGATGACTTTAGCATTAAATAACCCATGAAGGTTGATATACAATCAGAAGGAAACCAAGCTAAACAAAACCTAATAAGCACATAACTCACTCCCAATGCTATTAAGACGTTCACTTAAGCTAAATAGAACTTTGCCATTTTCACAAACCTTAATTACATAAATAATGACTCGGGGACTGAAAATTATTTTCATCACAGACCCTTTAGACTACACGGTAAGAGCACTAAGCGACCTGAAAAAAATCACTCAAATTTCTTTCCCGGCAAGGGCCGTAAAATACGCCGGCTGCATCTCTGCAGATAGGTAACCACCACCAACGAGTGTCCAGGATAAGACACAAAACCATCTGATGGTGAGGCTCCATTCCAGGAGCTTTGGGGAATGTTGAGTACCCCTTCATTGCCATTACTCCTGGGTCCTCACTGACGCGGAAAAGTAGTATCTGTTAGGGTCCCTTCTATGTAAAACGGAAATGTTTTATTATTTACTAAACTTAAAATAATTTGATTGTGTGCAAACAAATGATCTATATCAAATTTAAATATTAATATTAGATAGCAATACTTGAAACTATTCAACTGTGTGCAAAGAAATGAGCTTTGTCTTGTTTATAAATGATACCAACAAAATATTCACTTAAAAATCATATGTACAAACAGGATTTGGCATAAATTAACCAACAGAGGTTGATATGCCATTAAACTTAATAACCTAATAATCTGATTCGAGTGCAATTTTGAGTAATAGGTTAAGTGACACCATTATTCCCAAGAAAAAATATTGTAAATCCACCTTGTGAATTTTCTTCTTTTAAATTTATAGATGAAGGATCTCAAAGCCAACCATCTTAGCCCATTCCAAATTTCTAATATCATTAAGATGTTGACTGACTTGACCGTTTTTTAGTTTATTGATGTTCTCGTTAACTACTTGGATATCTCGGTTGATAGTATTCTTTAGAGAAATACATGCAACACAAACATCAAATACAATATCAGAACAAGTCAGTGAAGTTGCCAAATTCAATTGCCCTACTGCTCCGCTTAGCAATCGTTTCTCTTGTCTAATTCTGCATCTTTCAAGTGAGTAGGTTTTAATGGGATGACTTCCATACTATTCATATAATTTTGTTGATAGGCCAAAATTTTTCCTCGTCCAGTCGGCTGGGGCTGTAGAATACACTGACTGCATCTATGCAGAAGGATAAGACCAAGCCGCACCCTACCTTGTGTTCTTGATATAACTCTAAATCATCTGATGGCGAGGCTTCAATCCTGGAGCTTTGGGGAATGTGGAGTTCTCCTTCATTGCCATTACTCCTGGGTCTATACTAACCCGAGGTGTTAGTACCTGTTTGGGTCCCATTTATGGTTTAAATTGAAATATTTAATAATTTTCTCTTCTTGAAACCGTGTGCAAACAAATGAATATTAAACTGAATTATTACTATGAGATTGCAGTTAAGCAATTCTGTGTTAATTCTGTGCAAACGAATAAATAATATTGAATAGAATTACTAGTGTTAAATAGCAATACTTGAAACCACTTAATTGTATGCAAATAAATGAGCCCTGGCTTGTTTAAAAATTGTTAACCTACAAAGTATTCTTTTACAAATCGTAAATATTTAATATTTATATGTATAAACAGGATTTAGCGTTAAATAATCCACAAAGGTTGATATGCCATTAACACAACCAACCAACCAACCTCTTTCTCAGTATTGGAGTTAAGGACGATATTTAGTCGAGTCTCCAATCCATAAGGACCAATATTTGCATTAGTATGTCCATAATATACTAACACTGAATAAACGGAAGGAAAGACAACATAAACGTATTTGTACATACAAGAACATTTAACCTTTTATTTACATAATATACATGTTGATGGAAAAACTATAGTCCCCTTATCGGAGTATCTTCATGATATAATTCAGTCGCCACATGTTCACCATTCCAGTCAACATATTCTTGGATTCTCCCACAGGTGATTAAAAAATGTTAACATTTCTATGGGAGTATCTTTATTAGAAATGCAGAAAGGATATCATGAAGACCACCTTGGAAAGATTCCAATAATGTATTTACAGGGATAGTGTTCTGGTGAAAACTTTAAAATCATTAAATGCTAACATTTTTAAACACCCTCTACGTACCAATGTTATCAAAAAGAAAGAATATTCAAACGTTTCCGAAAAGCTAGAAATATACGCATATTATTCCATAAGCATTGGGTTTTTTACTTAGGCTGTTTTGTATTTTTGTTTTCTTCTAAACTACTATGGGGTGTGGAAAAACAGTGGGCTTTCTAAGCTTTTAGAAGACATTCAGAACCTTTCGCCGTGTATACTAACACATTTGGCCAGAAGTCATATTCAATTTGGATTTATGGTAATATTGTCTTTACATTTAAAATAAAAGTGACATTTTACAAAGAATAAAACGGCATACAATTTTGTAAAATTTTGGGCATTTTAAATTTAGGAGGACTTAAAGACATTATACTAACCAGTATTGAAACTGCTTTCCTGGTGGCGCAAGCTAAGTTCTTCATCTTCCGTTCTGCTCAACCGTTTTCTCACTAATGAATTTAAATATAGTTTGGGAAGGTCTACTACTTGGGGAGGGGGCTCTAGTTATTTCTTCAGTTTTGGGGTTTGTAGGGGGGGGTCATACTGGCAAATACGCCCAATCAAGCCGAAACACTACTGCATAGTTTGGAACGAGCCTCTGCGGGCATTGGCCTCCATGTCAATGCACACAAAACTGAATATATGTGCTTTAATCAAGCAGGCGACATTTCCACACTAGACAGAACCTCTCTGAAACTGGTAGACAAATTCACCTACCTAGGAAGCAGTGTCTCATCAACCGAAAAAGACATTGACACGCGGCTAACGAAGGCATGGATAGCTATCGATAAGCTATCGATCATATGGAAATCAGACCTGACCGATAAAATGAAACGCAGTTTCTTCCAGGCAGCGGCCATGTTCATACTGCTGTATGGATGCACCACTTGGATGCTAACAAAACGGCTGGAGAAGAAGCTAGACGGCAATTACACAAGAATGTTGAGAGCAATATTGAATAAGTCCTGGCAGCAACACTCCACAAAGCACCAACTATACGACCACCTGCCTCCCATCACGAAAACTATCCAAGTAAGACGAACCAGACACGCAAGACCCTGCTGGAGAAGCAGAGACGAGCTCATAAGTGATGTACTCCTATGGACCCCCACATATGGCCGAGCAAGAGCAGGACGACCTGCTAGAACATATATACAGCAGCTCTGTGAGGATACAGGATGTAGCCCTGAAGACCTGCCGAAAGCGATGAACGATAGGGAAAAGTGGCGAGAGAGGGTCAGGGATATCCGTGCTAGCGGCACGGACATGACATGAAAAAAAAAATGACATGAAAAAAAAATTCCATGAGCAAGCCGTATATGGAAGGGGTACAAAAATGGAAAAAAATCTTACTTAATGAGGGAAAATAAAATAGCTACGTGGCTTTATTGTTCCCTGGCAGGGTCCGAGATACGTATTTCCTGAACTGAACCAAAAGAAATTGAGAATAGGTTTCTGG
Organism: Sepioteuthis lessoniana; assembly: GCA_963585895.1. Lineage (NCBI taxonomy): Eukaryota > Metazoa > Mollusca > Cephalopoda > Myopsida > Loliginidae > Sepioteuthis > Sepioteuthis lessoniana. The sequence continues at coordinate 30,135,228 of OY757928.1, read as the reverse complement.
GACAGTTATACAACACCCTAGGACACACCCTGTGGACACACCCATTCTCAAAGAGAAGTACCAATTTATTGTCTCCCTACAACAGTAAAACTGTACGCTCTAAGTAAAACCTATTTTCTGATGGATTGTTTGATTCCTAGTGATAAACATGCCAGGCACTTCCTATGAAAATAGAAATTTTATTATATACAAATGTATTGAGACTGAAGTTAAATTTTTACTAATTTTAAAAATCTAAACGAAGCCGTATGCAAAACTGCGCAATTTAATTGTTAAAGTGATTATGTCTAGACGTCTTTACTTCCGCCAAAATTAGTTAGTGTCAATTCTCGATAGTTTTTGATGAACTATCTCAATACTTTTTTTGCGAAAAACTGGATTGAGCAAGTACAGTATCTTCCATGCTCATCAGATTTAATTCGTTGTGACCTTTTCTTGCTTCTAATTTAAAATTTACAAAGAGTAAAAGATTTGAGGAAGTGGAGAACATAAAAAGAAATACAACAGAGCAGCTTCCCACCATATCAAAAGGGGTGCTTTGAACAGTGGAAAACGCACTGAAATAAATCTGTTGAAGGGACTATTTTGAATAAAAGGTTGAATTCATCGTTCACTTGAGCTTCGGTCGCAATACTTTTTGAACACACTTCGTACAGTGATCAAAAATCCTCCTTACAAACGCAGCAACAAATACATACATATGGGAAATTAAATACTTTGATTATATGTCTCAATAGGCAACAGATACGAGGAGTATATCCGACAAAATCAATACGACTGATGGCACATTATTACGTTCTACAGTCTTCAACATTTACAAATCCACACAATGATTTAATAGCCCTTTCACTGTAGCCTGTGACTACAGTTAAGTTTCTAAAGCAGAATCATGTGTGACTGTCATCGTATTATTAGCGCGTGTGCGAGAACACACACACACACACACACATACACATATATACTCACACATACACGTATATATATATATATATATATATGTACACACATACTGTATTAATTTTTCTTACCAGAACTCGGTGTGGAGCGGGGAAGCGATGGAATTCTGTGTGGCGCCGGTCAAGTTGGAAAGATAGGAAATCTGTAACAATTTTGCCGACTAAATTTATAGTGTTTGTTTTGTAGTTCACCCATTCCGGTTGGATGAGGCTACAATCGGATCGGCTGGAAAGCTATAAAACTAGTCTTTTCTTTCTTTGTTTTTGGCGTCGGTTCACACCGGACTTACTTGTTATGCTGGCAGTTACCGTGTTCAACTGATACTTTTGTTACTATTACAAGGACGATTTGTTGCTTGTAAGTAACGGGGCAATTCGTTTCAACTCAAATACAGTCGTGAAGGAGCTGCCATTGGAGGTAAGGATTTTATGGGTTTTTTCCTTTCACGTCGAGTTCGGGGTCATTTTTTGACACTTCGAGTTACCTAAACTGTTCAACCCCCCACCACCACCATTATGTTGGATAAATTTTTGCCTGAAGGTGATGGTCTGCATCTCTCTTTAAAAGTTTGTTGACGAACCTAAAAATCAAGGAGGTCACATTAATTAGCTTACTCAAGCTAGAGAATCTCTCCAAGACAAGAAGGGAAGCTCCATTCTCATTCCTCGTAAACAAACTTACGGAGGACGAACACATTCTTTCTGTTCTTCTGAGAGACAAACCAGGTCTTCCTTGCTCCAGTGTACCTCTCCTTGTGTTATCCAAGAAGAGTCTGCATACCAATGGGGAAGTTTTTCCTTAAATCTTTTTAGGTCAATCCTTTCGTGATGTAATCGGCTGGGTTACCCATCGTTGGCACGTATTGGAAACTCAATTCCAACTTCAACTCTGACCTCATCGTGGCAGCTATCTGGGTTATATCCTTCAGCCTATAACGCGCGAAAATGTTCTTCGTCGTAATTGATTTGGCCAGTATCCAAGCCAGGACAACTTGAGCGTCTGTGACGACATACACCTTTTCTATTAGAGTGTTCCATAAGGCTTCCTTCAAGGAAGGAAAACATCTTAGAGCCAGGAATACAAATTAAAGCTTTTAACTGGGGAGAGACTTACCCTGAAAGGGCGCTACCTTGAATTTAGCAAAACCCAGTGCAGACTGTCCATTCTGCCCGGCATATGCTACATAGCTGTATACAGTTTTGGGGGTATCACCAAATAAGAATAACCTCATTGGCTTATTCTCATTTAGGACTCTCCTTGAAAAAGATACAGAGTCCAATCCAGTCAAATCCTTTGCAAGTGCTTTCCAAGTTCTTCTTGAATCCTCCGGGACCTCATCTGTGCAAATTTTATCGGTAAATGGGTTTATTGAATGGTGCGCCAACATTTCTGGGTAAATTTGGAGCCTATTTTGTATTGTTTTTTTTTTTTTTTTTTTTTTTACTGCTGATTAGCTTTTGTGTTCGATGAGGACCAGTGCGTGTCGGGGGGGGGCTTTGATGTGATTGGCTGGTGTCTCTGGAGAGAGGTGCTGTTATCCCTGGGGTTACCCGCAAAAATCAACCGTAGTTAGTTAAAAACAGGCCTTAGAATTAGGCTGCGCTTTTTATTCCTCAACTCAAAAGGAGGTGAGTAATAAGAATTAAGTCCACTTGAAGGATTTAGCGTTTCTTTCAGAATTCCAGAAGGGAATTCAAAGAAGGCTTGAAAGCCAAAAAGAAAAGAAAAGAAATGAAAAGAATTTAAATCCCCCGGAAGGATTTTGTATTACATTCAGAATACTAAAAGGGAGTTCAAATTTAGCACAAACTGAAGAGAAAAGAAAGAAAGAAACCGAAGGAAATAGGTTTCTACAGCTCTAGCTAAAATGAAAAGAAAAGAAAGAAAGTAGCTGAAAAAAGTAGGTTTCTACTACATGAATTTATATTTTAGAGGAATTGTTTCTCTAAGAAAAAGAATTAACGACTTCAAACAACTCCAACAACTACACAAGTCTCAAACGCCATTACTTGTTCTATCGAGAGGAAAGATGACCGACAAAAAAGAGAAAAAGAAAAAAGAACTTTATTAGAGACATTGTCTCGCAGAAGAAAGACAGAGAGTGGCTTTTTATTAAAAGAAAATAAAGGACATTTTTAGGGGCTTGATCTCGAAGAAAAAAGAAAAGATACACGTGTGAGCCTTTGTTTAGCTGGAGAGAAGTAGAGGCTCCTTTCCCTTTTTTGTGAGTGTATCAGTGGGTGAAGGATATATTATAATTTTTTTACTTCTTTTTTTGTATTTATGAGTTACTTGTCATACTTGCATTGGGCCACATGTGCAACTAACTGGAGTGACCTTCCTTTTGTCATAATAAACTACTTTGAATTGTAAATAAGGATCCCTCTCCCCTTATTTTATCTTATTTTATTTTATATTTTGTAATATTATTATCATTGTTACCAGTGTCCAATTTTGTTGTCTAAATAAAATTGCGATACATCATCCCAATCCAACTTTTGCCTCCAAAGTTCCCTTATTAGTATTCAGCCTCTCAGTCACAGGAAGGTAGAGGGATAAAGGATCGAATATTTTAGAAGCCTCTGACAGTATTTTTCTTTTTGTTGATGCAGTTACATCGCAATCATGTGGAGAGATCTTCATAGTATCCTGTTTGGGGCTGTAAAGGTATCCCAATATTTTCTTCAAACTAGAATCAAACCATGACAGGTTTCCCTCTGCCTCCATCTTCTTGCGTGACATCACGCAGTTGGAGTTGTTGGATTGTATCTCGAAGCTGGCGCTTCTTTAATGTAGGGTATAAAGTAGACAGACTGTTATCGTCGTTTCCTGTTTTCACCAGATTGTCCACGTAGAAGTTTGATTTGAGAGCCCAGAAGCATTCATCAAAAGGAAACTTTTCCGCGTGGTTTTTTAATACATGACTTAATATAAAAGGGCTTGTAGTGTATCTGTAAAAATGCAAGTTTTCGTTCTATTTTATAAAGAAGCAAAAACAATTACGTTTCTTTTCCAGGTCGAGACGAATCATAAGAAAAGCATTCCTTATGTCGGTCAACAAAACATATTTATTGGTTCTGAAGCGAATCAACAGCTCCAACATGTCTCCCATTAGGTTGACTCCTGGATAGGCCGCCTCATTCAGTGATACTGAATTTGAACTCTTGTAGGAAGAATTCAACACGGGTCTCACCTTTGTGGTTGTCTGTTCAGCAAGTTTGAGTACCAGCCTATGGTAAATCCAGATATAATTCCCAAAGTGTTCCGGTGAGACAGTTATTTCCTCTATAATATTTTCATCTTCTTGTTGCTTAAAGATGTCCAGATATTGATCCTAAAGATCTTTCTTCACCTAAGAGCAGCGTTTTGATTTGAAAGCACCGACTCCACTTAGTCTTCATACCATTGCAGTTGTACAAAGTATTTGCCATCCCTGAATGATATTGAGTCCCTGAACTTCTTTCTCCTCGTCCATGGTGGAGAATTCTTCTGAGGTAGGCAATCCCAGGGATTCCATTCTAAACATACTTTCTTGCCCTCGCTGGACATTTCCCTTCTTAAACCAAATTTTCAGGGGTGTCTAGGTAGCTCTCTTCTCGATTCAGTACAAATTTGATTTTGTACTCTGGAAGTAACAGAGTTTTAGCCAATAAGGAGGCATAATTAATGTTTACACTTTTTATTTTGTTTCCTGTTTTCAGCAGACTTTCATACAGGAAACAATGGCTATTGCCAAAGAGGATTAGTCTTCTCGGTATAGAAAAAAGAGGCCCCATACATGCAGGGGACTATTTTGAATGATTCCGGGAAATGAATTGCGTCGATTCCCAACAGACCCTCAATGGTTATAAGACTTTTGGGAACCGAGTCGAGTCGCCAATCTGTGCCCTTTTAGATTATTTTATATTTGTGGAAGCCCTTGTAATTCGTACGAAAGGTTTAACTTACTGGAAAGAATTGGAAGGTGTGAACTTTTCCTAAAATGAGTCCCAATTCCAATGAAGTATCTTTAAAAGGACTCATTTCGGTGCCTAAAAAGTTTTTACTTCCAACACTCTTCCCTATGCCGATAAAAGGCAATTTAGTCTTTCCAGGACCGAGGTTTCCAAGTAGGTTTTTTGGCTTCTTGTATCCAGCTGGCAGTTTATTTTAATCCGCTTATTTTTCTTTTCTACCACTACGCTGATTACTGGAGACATAAAGCTGTATTGATAATCATTAGTGTGCAAGCAGGTGTCCACTCGTAGTCCACTTCCAACGGCTGGGCACATTGCTGTTACGTGGCCCTTAACATTGCAGCCGCTACAGCTACAGTTTCTTGCTGTTCTCAGAGGACACATATTTCCCATATGCGATTTGAAGGCATCTTGAACACAACTAAAGTTCTTTACACCTGGTAATCCGAGTTTCATGAAATGTATAGTGGGGACAGTCTTCAGTAGAATGACCATCCTTACAAAATCCACATTCTGTGGTTTTGATTCCACTTTTGTATTAAATATCTTTAGAAAAGAATGTGATTTATCCTCTTCCTCTATCCTAAAATTTAGAAGGGGTCTTAGCTTAGCTACAGGGGTTCTTTCTGGTTTTCTGATAATTAGAAATCGTTTTACTATTTCTGGTGTTTATAACAAGATTTCTGATAAAGTTCAGTAGGTCTTTCCAGAAATTCTAATTGGTTTGCCCTTTATATCGGATGGTAGTTTCGCGAACAACACCTGAGATATAATAATAGCTTTCGCTGATGTGTCATCATGCAGATCACAGTTGTATGAGGCTCAGAGTTCCCCCACATCTGCCTGGGGTTTTATTATGAAGTCCTTCAACCCCACCAAGTCTTTGGGATTCTCCAGGTGAAAATCCAACATTCCTTGGGTGATTTCTCTCCTTATTTCTTCCTCGTCCAGATACTGGTCTCTCAACAATTTTAGGGCCACTAGGTAGATATCTTCAGAGACAGAAAGGTGGTCAATAAATTGAAAGGATCTACCCTCTAGGGAACACCTAAAAAAATACAGTTTGCCTGTCGCAAATGAAATCGATGCAGCACAATTCTCAAACTTCGTAAGAAAGTCTTTGAAGTATCTTTTGTTTGTTTCAAATTCTTTCCCACTGAAATGTGACCCTTTCAACTTTATTTTAATGGTTCGACCGAAAAGGAAGAATAGGATTTGGGACTGAAGGGGAAAGTCCTTGTTGGTTCTGGGATACCAACTGTCTCCTGATGTTATATTTTGACCTTCGACCCGGCCAAAAATGCCATTCCAAGGAAGGAGGTGACACATTCTAATGGCTGTTATGAGAGGAAATCGCGTGGGCGGAAATTGGCTGATGAAATGGGACGAGCTAAAAAAAATTCCCATGGTACACTCATAGACTGATGCACCGGAAGAGAGTGACCTGTGAACTGCATGACAGTTATTTCCGCTTGATGACGATCAAACATACGATTTCAAAGATCGAGTAGGCGACTGAGTGGGCATTGAACTATTATATAACTCAGTCAAGATAGAAGTCAAGACAGTTCCAGTTAGAGATCGGACGCAGTTATAGACGAGTTGTGGTAAGGAAAGCCACATCAGGCCGAAGGGGCCTTGGGGCTCTGATGAGTTGAGAAGATGCTGATAAGATGCAGTAAAGAAAGCCATCACCCAGCAGAGTGAGCCTCTGGGCCTCTGGTTGAGCATCAGGAGAACGAGAAAGACACAACGTTGCCGGCCATAAGAGTGGAGGTCAAAATATTGAAGTTTCTGTTCGGTCTCCAACTCCCTCTCACAGTAAAACCTTGAATAACCTTTTCGAACGCTTGCAATAAAGTGAGAGGTACATATTTTGTTAAAGAAGTCTTCCTGCGTCTGTCTTTATTACTGTGTCGTTATGATACGGCATATGAGAATATAACACTGAGTCTGATAGTTGATCGCTTGGGGGACCTCTGGTCTTCCGAGGGGGCCACTGAAGTTTTACCCCTAATCGCCGTCGCACACCTCTCTTAAATCTAAAAGACGCCTGAAATAATTCGGCTTACGATTCAGATTCTCCTTCGAGTTGCGTAAACCGTTCAACCTCCTCTCCCTCCCATTACGCCGGATAAAATTACGGCAATACATATATATATATATATATATACACACACACTCATATACACACATACACATATATATACACACACATATATATATATAGGCACACACACACATACATTTACAGACAAACACATACACAGAGATACATATATATATATACAAACACAAAAATATACACATACATATATATGCACTCACACACATACACACACACACACACATACATATATATATATATATACACGCACATATATACATACATATATTTACACACATACACGTATATACTCACGCATATATATATATGTATATATACGCATATACACACATACACATGCGCACGCACACACACACACACACACACACACACACACAGAATTTAGATAGTGCATATTTTGGCAGTAAGTTATTGTTTAAACAAGTTTGGTTAAAGACTAAGGAAGTTTCCTTTTTTATTATCCAATTTTGTTTTTTCTCTTGTTCCCTTGTTAGTTTCTTTGCTCTAGGGTCCTGTTGATAAAGGAGTTGCCTTAAGTTATACTCCCTAGCGCTTTAGGGGCCTCTGGTGGTGTAATGGTTTGCTAGTCTAGCTTGCAAACCAGCACAAGCGAATTCGAGTCTGATTGGGTGCCCCATTCATTCGGCCTTGTGCCACATCGAAGCAAAGAGCTTCGTAAATTACTACTCCCAAGCGCATTCGATCAATTTTATTATGATAAACCCTCCCACCAAAATAAATTTCGCACCCAAACTAAACAAAAACAAACAATACCAACTAAAATAAAATAATCCCACTTCCCCAGGCGATCAATGGATATGATCAAAAACCTTTGGGAACAAAACTTAAAGCAGCTTTACTATCAACTGGACCCAGATATAAAGGAACTAATAAGAAATCTGGGGAAAAAAAACAAAAACAAAAAAAAACAACAAAAAAGGTCCTAAAAAAGAAACTTCTGTAATCTTTCCCCAAACTTGTCTAATATATATATATGTGTGTGTGTGTGTGCACGTGTGTGTGTGTGTGTGTGTGTGTGTGTGTGTGTGTGTGTGTGTGAATGTTATAGAAAATGTTATAGCAAATGTTATAAAATGTTATAGAATGACAAGTAAAAACTAAAAGCGTACTCAATACTTTATTCGTATCAAAATACAAGTATTTGATATAAAAACTTTAGAAGATTTTCCACTACTCGAGTTTCATGAATGTAAATCCACTAGTACACAGAAAAATTAAATTAATGGAAATAATTATTTACTTCCTGATATTTAATTTTGCAGCCTACCCGAGGTTTGACATCCATGAAACTCGAGTAGTAATATAAGATATAAAATACCATATTCTACCAATAACCAATAACATCCTCAAGACCATCTTGGTCCTCAAGGCTCGCTGTCGCCAAAATCATATAGACAGCCGAGCCTACGCCTTTCTACAGCATCAACTTTCAACACCCTGCAGAGACTACACCGACGTTATACAGCAACTGCGATTCTCCATCCATACACATCTTTTGTGTGCGATTCAACAAAGCATCAAGTGTTATACATTTTCTAGATCGATAGATTTACCTAATCATTTTTGCTAAGCCCTTTGCAATTGATGTAATTTAATTGGGATACTTCAAATCAATGTGCAAATATAATCGAATTTCATACTGCGTTCCGTTTGCGGCGTTGAAAGCGGCCGGAAACTAGAAAATGCGATATAGTGTCGTTTATAAGCGCAGTAAGGGTAACTTGAAAGGGAACTTTTTTTTAGACCTTATTTGTCTGATGCAGGTATCATTGGAAAACGAGAAAAGTTCTGGGGAACAAACCAAATGTTACCTTTATCACATTTTTAACCTGAATGTAGGGAGACAAAAATAATTGTCTTCCCTTGGATTGGCTTCCCACGTCACGAGTCCGTTGGTTTCGTCAGAATTTAAACCCCTTATTCGTTCTCTTTTTGATTTCGTTCTTTTAACGGATAAGACGAGGTCTTTTTTAGTCCCCACCTGATAGGAGAAAAATGGACATGATTTTGGAAATTTGTGTTCGTTGAACAAAATCGAAAAGTTGTTTTCAACTCCGGCTATGTTCTCTATTTCACCTCGCTGTGAAAGCTAGTTGACAAGAAAGACATTTACATTACCCTTCTTTATATCTCATTTCACGTATTCTTATTACTGGAACAATATGTTTTATTTACTTTTTTGGGATACATTATTTATTGTTATAACGTTTGTTATATTGTTATATATACCTATTAAATGTTCTCATTGTTTATACGCGTTCATCTCTTTTTTTTTCTTTCCGTTTATTCAATGTTAGTATATCAATGGATATACTAATGCTATCATTGGAATTTGGTGAGTTGAAAACGATTAAAAATATTTCCTAGCACCCAAATGGGCGGTAAATAATAAGTAGTAAAGTAAAGTTGGCGACCGTAGTCGAGGGCGACCAGAATGCTCCCTTTTCAATAGCTACTACACCGAGGTGTAGGAGAGGGCGCTATTCCTTTCCCTGGATTGCTCTGCTTTATCCTTGATACGTACTTTATATTGCTGAGTGTTAAGGAAGGAGGTATCAAGTACCATTTTTAAAGTCTTTGGTATGACGCGACCTGGGATTGAACCCAGGTCTCCCGGACAATTGGCGAACACTCTACCCTCTAGACCAATAACAGCCCCATAATTTGTCCAAAATAGACTTAGTGAAAAGGTTAAAGACTAGCAAGTGGATGAAGTACTGCATCAGATTAAAGATTACGTTCCTTATTATAATTCACCAAATATCCGCCCATCTGTACTGAAGCTCCACTATTTTAGCCTCATTTCAAGTAAATTCTTCAGAAATTGTTAAGGTCACCTTCGTAAAAGCTTTAGATGCTTTAGAGACCCAGATTAGATTGACTTTTATGTAGGATCTGTTTCTTACCACCCCTAAGTGTCCAACATGCTGTATAACGGTGCCCGTCACACGCCCATATCTCACCCACACTCTCGGTAATCGTTGCGAGGGACAGACGACTTTTCCTATATGTACTTAGATCCTCTGTGTTGTGACGCTTGGGAGATTCCATTTCATCTTAACAGTCGCTCGGCTTAAAAAAAAAATAACTTCGACACATTTTTGTTTTTGCCAGTACTACGCAAACAGGACAGGTAAAAAAAATATATGTTCAAAATTTTTATTAATTCTTTTCAAGGTTTTTCGAGGTTATTTAAAAGAAATCTTTGAATATCCCCAGAGCCATTTTTCGTACGCCAAACTCAGTGTAAACAATATAGTACGCTGTGTTAAATAAACGATTTTAAAAAAATCCTTAAATGTGAATAATTATTCTTGCCTTTTATTAAGTAATTCTACATCCTTAATTTTTGATTTGGCTTTAATTGGCCAGAGAAAAATGAAGACAAATCGTGTTTACTTACCTCATGTTAAGGTGATAACGTAAAATAAACACTTACTATTGATTCTTTTCTATTCTATTTTATTGTATGTAGCCTCTAAGACCCACCTTAAATTAAACTTATTGGCATTCATTTAATTACGTTAATTATTTCCTTTTTCCCGGATTAAAACTTGAGGGATTATTCCACTTACCTTCCAAATAGTACTTCTAATGACCGCTGGGTGGCGTGACCAAAGTAGCATATAAAACGGTGCAACAAAGTCAAACTCTCTCTCTCTCTCTCTCTCTCTCTCCGGTCCTGCCTTGACATTCAGAAACATGCACGAGTGAGTGTGTTCTCTTACAAAGGAGGCTTTTACCCCAACAAACGTCGTCACGTAGAGCACATGGTATCATGCTTTGACGTAAGTCTTTACACAAAAACTTCCATTCTATTAAGGAGTTTTGAATTTACCAAAAAACTCTTCAGCTGCATGATAGGACTTTTCTCTACAATGTGTCTTTTAGTATTTCATGTCATTTCCGTATTCATTCTATTGAGTTTGCTCAGGCAATGAATATGTTGTGGTTAATTTGTCATAAATTGTTTTACATTGTTTAGCTCAAAGAAATATTTAACTATTATGCACTACCTCTTTTACAAGTGTCTGAATTGTGATCCTCACATTAAAATAATTGTGGTGCAGAGTTATGGTACTCAGATATGACAAATATACAAAAACAGACTTTCAAGTCGTTGATGCTAAAGCTCACTTAAATCAATTTTCACAAACTACACAGAAATACGATTTCACCAACTAGTGTTTCATTTAAAAATCTATGTCCATAGTAGAACTTGATCTCAATAAGCCTGTGTTAAATTTCTTTTGAATTTTGGGATGGAATTTCATCTTGCGTTCCATTTTTGTAATACACCTAATCAAACATCCTTTTAATAATCCAAGATTACTTAACTGAACATGAATTCGGAGACACAAACATGAACTGGATGTTTTCAAGTGTGTTCCAGATTAATACTGATCTAGGTTACCAATCTGAAAAAAAACATTGATCAAGGTTACCAATCTGAAAAAAAAACACTGATCTGGGTTAACAATCTGAAGAAAAAAAACACTGATCAGTGTTACCAATCTGGAAAAAAAAGCAAAAAACATATGGTGTCATTACTTTCAAGATCAACCTGGCTGTTTTCATTTCTACATATGGGGTTGGGTGAAACTATCCTGTTTACTGCTATCTCAAATAGTTTGGCACTTCAGTTTAGCCAACACTTTTATGATGGTAAGTTGGAGCCTTTCCCACCTACCAAATGAATCAGAGTATGTATCTATCTAACTCTTCCATGAGGAGGATATAACACAAGGTCAATTTTTGAGAGGTCTACAGCTGCCTTCTTTCTCCTAGACTGGTTGCTTAATTGATGCTAAAGAATCCAGTCTGCCCTTCTATCTAGCTGGGGTAGGGAGAACAGATGGATTCATGCTTTTCCCAAGGGCATTAGCATAAAGTGAAACACAAACCACATCATCTAGGATTGGAACTCAGATCACCAATTCCAGTTCCAATGATAATCATTACACTAAGCACAGCTCCAAAATTAACCAAAGTATATGACTTGTTGGATCACCAATAGTGCAATCAGATGGTAGAATTCAAGAGTTTTAAGCCCATATGCATTCTTCCGTAAATATAGGGTGTGGAAACAAAATTAGGAATATTCTAGAATAATAATAAACAGCTTTATCATAAAACAAGATTTATTTTAATTTTAAGGAATAAACAAGAAAATAAGGTTTGGTTTGGTTTGTTTGGTTTTATGGCATATCAACCTTTGTAGGTTATTTAACGCCAAATCCATTTTTATGTAAATAATCTGTTCTATTGAAAACAGTTCAGTTTAGCATAAGTACACAGTTTAATTGTCAAAAACATTTCCATTTCAAACTATTTAAGCAGTTATATGTAATAATTCAGTTAAGTGTAAATACAGTTTTAATGTCGAAAAACAGTTCTATTTGAAATAATTCAGTTAAGCATAAGCACGCAGTTTAAGTGTAAGTACGGTTTAATTGTCAAAAACGTTTCTATTTTAAGCTATTCAGTTTACTCAATTCATTTTGGCATAAGTATGCTGTTAGTTCTATTTAACCCATAGATAGGGCCCTAACAGGTGCTACCACTCCGGGCCAGAGTGGACCTGGGAGTGATGGCAATGAAGAGGTACTCCGCATTCCTCAAAGCTCCAGCACTGCTGGAACCTCACCATCAGATTGTTTAGTGTCATATCTAGGACACTCGTTAGGGGGGGGTTACCCCTCTGCAGAGGTGCAGTCAGTGTATTCTACAGCCCCAGCTGACTGGGTAAAAGAAAATAAGAAAATAGACATCAAACAGTAAATTTACATAATATGGCTATCATTTTTTTTATCAATTATTGTATAAACATGTCTTTAAAACAATTTGCATGCCTTCAAAATAAAATTTTTCAGGCATTTTACTCCATTCCTCTTCAATAGCAGTCTTAAGTGAGCCAATATTTGGATGGGAAGTTGCATTTGTTATGTTTTCTCAAACACATCATATAGCAAAGTCAAAAAGGTTAAGGTCTGGGCTTGAATCTTTTTTAATTACTATTCTCAGATTTTTATTGTGGACTATCAATTCATTAGTGTACTTTCTTATTGACAGTGTGGGGGCCTGTGAGAACAATTAAAAAGCCTTCTTTTCATTTTTTGTTCAATCCTCCACTTCCCCTTGTCCTTAAAAAGCTCTTTTTCAGCAAAAAATTTTTTCTTTTGTTTGTATACGGTAGACAAAGAAACTTTGGCTTGGTTTCGACATTGAGCAGATCATAGATTCTTGGTCATTTCTTTTCTTGCTCTCTCATATTTGGCTGAATTCTAATAAAAAGTATTTGAATAATAATGCTAATCATGAAAATTTTGATTATTTGCATTGTTTTCAAAAATTGGACTAATCAGATTTAAAAAATCATTTAATAAATTATTTCATATTTTGCCTCTGCACACACACACACACACACACACTATATATATATATATATATGTGGGGATTTAGGAATTAACAGTAAAACTCCCAACCGGATATTGACTCGTCGGCTGCCAGATACAAAATGTATAAACGCGTCGCCACGCATAAGGCTCCACGCATCCATCCGGTTAAAATCAGAAAAAAGAAAAATAATAAAATGTAAAGTAGCCAATGAGAAGTGGTCGCGCCAAAATTAGAAGGATTTTGGAGTGGCGAATTTGGAGCCGGTGAAGAGAGATAAATACTCAGGTTTTCTGTGAACCGAACTCTTTTTCGGGTAGTGACGTCGAACCGACAACACCGATTTTACTATCTGGTGTTTTGGGCACCACGCTGTGTCTTGGGACGTAGCGTTGGTTAGTCCATTCACCAAGTAAATAAAGGAAAGTATGAAAGAAATGTTTTCGTCTCTTGTCTGTTTCTATCTTTTCTTTGTGTATATTTCTTTTGGACCTTCTTTGGGCAAGGCATTGCGCCAGCCAGTCAACGTGGGGTAAAATAATATAACCAAAATATGGAGTCAGATATCTTACGGCAACACAGCCTTGCCCTTAGCCACTGACTACCTAAAAACCTTTCAAACCCCACATATATATACAAATATATATATATATATATATATATATATTGTCATCCACAGACAGACTGTTTCGTTCTATCAGAACTCTTCAGTGTGGCTAGTGTCACGTGATATCCCACTTGGAATGAACCGTGGCAAGCCGTCAAAGAGTGACCGTTAAGAAAGAATGTAGGTCACAGAGGGGATACCAACAGATGTTGGTACTTAGTAACCTCAGGTCGCCGGACACCAGGGGGAAGGAGGGAGAAGCCAAATGATTGGCTGGGACCCTAAAACGGAAGTGGCACCTTCTCCCCGTCGGCGAAAAAAACGAGAAGAAAAGGCAGTTTTTGGGCAGGGCTCGTGGCAGACAGACCCATAGCCATTACTCCGGGTGAAGAAGACAAAAACATATCTCAAGCACGAGGGACCCAAGGTCTTCAAGCCAGTGTTAAAAATAGCATAAAGTCTATTAGCCCGTGAAAGAAGAAAGATTCTCCAGTGGAACCCCGTCGAAAAATAAGATAAGTAACTTTGGGGTTGTTTCTCCTGATACCAAATTTTGTATACTCTCTCTCTCTCTCTCAATTTGAAGGAAAACGAAAGAACAGAAAAGAAGAAAGACATTTATGTCCATGGACTGTCCATTTATTATATATTTGACACTTTGAAAGTGTATCTCTTTGTATAGTAAAAAATTCTTGTATTTTAATGTTACCTCGTGGTCGAAGTTGTTCTTTGCCGTGTCTTCTACGAATTTGTTGTGTCACATTTCCTTTTCAGCTTCTATTCGCCTTATGTTATCTTGCTTAGAATTGTCCTATTAATTCCTTAAAAATATCACCCGGGAAACCGGAGTTGCCGACTACTACAATATAATATTATTACGACTAAACCTATAGGTCCATATCTTCCATTGTCTAGGGGAAGGAAGGAAAGCGACCTGGTGGGTGTGTGGATAGTGTGAAATTTGGAACCCCTTGCCAGCAGCGGTCAGTCTAGCCCTAAATTAATCCCTCACATAATATGCCAGTTCTTTTATGCCTGAGAGAAAAACTCTGAACGAGGACTTATTCTAGAAGGGATCAAGTGCCAACCTGCCCCGTCTTCACACGTGCAAAAATAAAGTCCCGTTTTGGGATTTTAAAGAATTTGCCGTCACACTAGACACACAGGACGCTCAAAACCGGGATCGAAACCCATCCAACTTTATGTTAGACTAAGTCTCAGACCACTCAGCCAACAAGCAGACCATGTTGGCAAAAGGAATTTTTTTAAAGGTATTTATGTAGCAACAGCAGCAGCGTCTGTTTGTTTACATTTTTATACCCTATCGGCTGCCAGAGTGCTCAATTCTTTCGAAGAGCTTTGCATTATGCGAGTGGCGCCCAACAATTCCTTCGCCAGAGAGCTCAACCTCTATAGGGGAGCGTATATATATATATATATATATAGGTCAGTTTTGTGATAATTTCTTGCTACTGGTACAAACTAACCCAATAGAGCTTGTCACATATTACTTGTACAAAATATAAGTACTGCTAAGTAGCTGGCATTATTCTGAGAGATACCATAGTTGGTATAGTACTTCAATGAACTAACAGGCTATAGGAAACACTCACACACACACACACACATACATATATGTGTGTGTGTGTGTGTGTGTGTGTGTGTGTTCTATGAATAAATAACCTCTGACAATTTTTTATAAGAAATTAATTTCCTTCTAGATGAAAGGATTAAAAGATTTTATCATTCCCTGTAGAACATTATGCTGTCAAAAAGAATATTATTTATTACCAAACTCTGCAGCAGTGAAACTTTGTAACCAAAAACAAAATTGCATAAATATATATAAACAGTGTCCTGATTTTTAAACAGCTATATATTTATATTTTCAGACTGCTATATATTCATGATTTTAGACTGCAGTATATTCATATTTTTGGTCAACGAGTTTCACTTTTGTCATGTTTGATAATGAATAATACCTAATAATATCTATTTTAATTGTATAATGTTCCATTTGAAATAATAAAATTCTTGTATATTTGATTAAGAAGAAAATTTTTATAAAAATTTTTGGATTTAATTATTTATGGGCAATACTACAGGTACATCAATAAGTTTATATTCTAATAATGAAGGGAGCATTTATTTTACATAGTTATTTGTTTTTATAGCATAATATTCTTACTTGTCAATGCTCTTAATTCAATGATGAATATTAATCACAAAGATCAATAATTATATAATGAATGTTTCATATCAAAATTTTTATTCATTCATCCATCTTCCATGTATATTTGCTTGTTAATTATGACTGGTTTATGAAATGAAGCATTTTCTAAATTTTTACAGAATAAAATATTGAAAAAATTGTTTGAAAAAAAAAAGGGAAATGTAATTTTTTTTATTTGCTTGATTATATATATATATATATATATATATATATATATATATATATATATATATATATATAAAGCTTTTGAAAAAAAGTTCACTTCAAGTTTGAAGAATTTCAGTTCCCAAGTATGATCCAGTATATAAGTAACCCTTTGGTCTGGATGTCTTAAAAAAGTAACTCTTCGCCAAGAAGTGTCTATTAATTTTCCTTATGATGATTGGAAGTGAATCAAATGTACTTTAGAGAACATCTGCCTGAAAATAAAATACATCTATTTCAATTTAGCAAAATAAAAAATTTAAAAAAGAAAATAACATTTTTTTTATATAACATGCACATAAAAATAAATAGTTAAAGACTTGATTTTAAGCAAGAAGCTCTACGATGATAGAAGAATAAAAACACAAGAGAAAAAGTTTATATGAGGACGTGTGTAAAATATTCAGTTATGAATTTTATAATAATAAAAGTTTTGATTGGTGAGTTCAAAGGACTGGTGGTTGAATGAGAGCAATTGATCCATGTAATCTATTTATGTAAATTAAAAACACATCTTGATTACAGGAATTGTATAATGGAAATTCATATTTGAAGTAAACATTGAAGCAACAATATCACTAGCCTCCTTCTTCCTTGCATTTCTATACAGTGAAGTGTGAGCAAACAAGATGATGAAAAAAAAAGGCTTGCTTTTGTGTTATTCAGAGGAATAAAGAAAAACTTCATTTTGTGCCAAATCACTATTTCTCTTCATTTTGTATTACATGTTCAAATAAGCCGAGATCTTACAGCAAATTTTGTTGTATTTTCTTTATCCTACAACTAGACTAGTGGTTTATTGTTGAAAGAAAGAACACCAGACTTCTGAACTATAAACACAGATAATTTGTTTGTGTTTTCTACATTTTACATTCTACAACTAGACTAGTAGTTTTTTGACCAAAGAAAAAATACAAGACTTCTGAAGTATAAGCAAAGATAATTGGGTTATATTTTTCACATCTCTTACAACTTGACTTGTAGTTCATTGACCAAAGAAAGAACTCCAGACTTCTGAAGTATAAGCAAAGATAACTGGCTTGTGTTTTCTACATCCCACTAGATGAAAGTATTGTTAGCCAGTAAAAAAAGAGCCCTTACTACTTTCCTCAAATTCTTATACTACACACCTTTTATTGAATACTTTTAAAAATGGTTTCAATTGAATTTGACAAATTTAAGTCTGACACATGGCTTCATATATAGAGCTCTATGTAAACATTAAATTAAACTGAGAGTAGCCATATAATCTTCTATTATCCTGACATTTTATGACCAAGTATTACTTAGTAGCAATCGTGAAATAAATAGAAACAGTCAATTTTCATAAGTAAATAAGGAAGGCAAAGTGGTCTGCTTACTTTGAGAATGGATTTGTCTGTCTTACATCAAAGGATAAAACTGACTGCCTTATTTCTATTCTAGCTGGTAATCATTTAGCTAAAAGCTAATAAGAATATGTGATAAATATAAAATCTCGAAAATAATTTGCAAGGAACAATAAAAGAAATTAAATATTGATTAGTTTTAAAAGCTGCTTCACACACAAGAAAGAGAAGGAGTCTAAAACAATAAGATATTGTAAGAATAAAAAAAATCTCTATATGGATGAAAGCTATTAACCTCTCTAGGAAAGATGAAATAGAATTATTTCTTAGCCCTGTTGGCACTGACTTTATCCCCTGTAGTAAGACCCTCCCCCAAAAAGAAGTATCCAGGGTAGGACACTAAACTGTACCTAATGGTGAGGCTCCAGTTCTGGAGCTTAAGGGAGTGTGGAATATCTCTTCATTTCCATTACTCCCATGTCCACTCTGACCAAGAGCAATAGTACCTGTTAGGGTCCCATCTATGAGTCAAATAAGTTTGTTCATGAATTATTCATATAAGATTGGATCATGTGTAAAAAACAAGAAACTCTTAAGGAACAACTACTCAAAAAATGTGAATATGAATGTACAATGATACCAAATCTCTAACCTCAAGGCATAAAATAAACCTAGACAAGGTTATGTGTGGTTAAAATAAATAAATCAATCAATCAATAACATTATTTCTAATCAGACATTCCTGTAAAATCTTAAATATGCTCAATATATCAACTCAAACTATTTCCATTAGATGATTTCAAAACTGACAGTATTTTATATAACTTTGATATGTGAATTATTTAGATTATCTGTTCTTGAGAAGACTCTATTTCCATCAGAGGATTTGAAGATGAGAAATCTGTTCCCATGATAACCAAAATTAGCAGCAGCTTCAGTATGAATTTAAAAAAAACACCAAATTTAAATCTCTCTCCTTAAGATGCTATGAATCAGGTCAATTCAAACAAAAAGGACCATTGCTCTTTGGCAATGTCAAACATACAATTAGCTGACCACATGTTGAAAGTCAGAAGCAATTTAAGAGAGTTCCATATGAAAGTTGTCAAACATTCAAGGAATACAATTGGGAGTAAATTTGAACTCATGATACTAAATAGATATACTCAGGCCAGCAAATCCCCCTATTAGTGGACCTTAGAATAAAATGCAGGGAGGTGAGACCCACCCACCCAAAAGAAATTTCCTGGGTATGACACTAACAAGCATCTGACAGCAAGGCTCTAGTTCTGTAGAGTTGTGGAGTGTGGAGTACCCCTTTCTTGCTATTACTCTCAGGTACATTCTGACTCAGAGTGGTAGTATCTGTAAGGGTCCCATGTATGGATTGAATAGATCTGTTTCGAAAAAGTAAGAAGAAATAAATGATGAATGAGACTCCCTAACCTCTAAGCATAAAATAACCATAGACAAATTGACATCCTGTGAATCAATCAGGCCTGTATAGAGCACATCACATGATGTCATCACCATCATCATCATGTCATGCCGCTAGCACGGATATCCCTGACCCTCTCTCGCCACTTCTCCCTATCATTCATCGCTTCTGGCAGGTCTTCAGGGCTACATCCCATATCCTCACATAGCTGCTGTATGTATGTTCGAGCTAGTCATCCTGCTTTTGCTTGGCCATATGCGGGGGTCCATAGGAGTACATCACTGAATAGTTTATAACCTGGCAAGCAGACCATTCTTAGAGAGTTTGATTCTCAGTGGTTGCCTCATACTTCTGGCTGGAGTAGTCTCCATGACATTGTGACTAACATTCTGGACTGCAATGTCATAATGAGTCTAAACTCAAGTTACACTATTATGTTTACATTTGGACAAGTATCCTTGGGAAAGGTATGAACTCCCTTATCCCTATCTAGCTATGTGTTAAATAGCACCACAACTGTTCTTCTAAAAAGATAGCTTTGGCATTAAATAACCCATAAAGATTGATACACTGTTAAACAAAGAAACCAAACCGAACCCCACTTCTGGCCTTGTAGTAAACTGAATTAAGCTTTCTAAATGATTACTCAGCAAATGCCAATATAATGTTTTTTGTCTCAACAATATGTCTTATATCTTTTCTCTATTTTAAAAGAAAGAACTCTTTAAAACTTTATCTGACTCTATTTGGTAATATTTTATCATCTTTAGTAAAGAGTTCCTGGGAAATAGAAAATTATCATAATTTTCAAATTTACCTGATTTTATAAAGTTCCTTTAAAATATACATTTTGTGAGTGATGCTCTTTCTTTGTTTTTTAAAAGTGTACTTGTTGCTATGATTATCATTGAACTGATTGATTGATTTTGGTGGTTCATGTTCAAATATAAACTGAATTTTTGTCTTATATATATATTTATAGATAGATAGATTGATAGAAAGAAGGCGTCCATGGTGAAGTGGTTATTATCATAAAAAATAGACATGGCAACACGAGTTCAAATCCTGGACAGAGCTGATTGTGTTGTATGTTGACCTTCGACCCAGCTAAACATGCCATTTCAAAGTGATCCACTGGAAGGAAATGACACATTCCGATGGCAGTTATACGAAGAAATCGCATAGGTGAGCTTGGCTGACAATATGGGACAAGTTAAAATCCCATGGTACAGTCATAGGCTGATGCACCGGAAGAGAGTGACCTGTAAACTGCATGACAGTTATTTCCACTCAATGACAATCAAACATGCCATTCCAAGGACAGCGGAAGTGATATATCCTGATGGCCAGTTATGGGGAGATATTGAGTGGGTGATTGAACTATTATATAACTCGGTGAAGACAGGAAGTCAGTGAGTTTGGAGACCAGACCCGTTGGTGACAAGATGCGGTAGAGGAAGCCAGCACCAAACAGAGTGGGCCCCCAGGCCTCTGGTTGAGCAGCCCTAGAGAGCAAGAAAGAGACAATGCTGATGGCCATAAGAGTGGGGAGGTCAATATCTTGCAGTTCTGTTCGGTCTCTAACTCCCTCTCACAGTAAAACCTCGAGTAACCCTTTTTGAACCCTTTCAGTAAAGTGAGATGTATATTTTTTTAAAGAAGTCTTCACTCATCTTTATTATTGTGTCAATATGTATTCTGCATGTATATGTGTATATATGCATATTCATTATGTGGCTATACAACAATTGCATTTCACATAACACTAATACCCTCAAGAAAGGTATGAATCTAATTATTCTCCCTCCAGCTATGGGGGAATAGTAGGGCAGCTTGTATTTTTTAGCTTTGGTTAGGTAACCAGTCTAGGAGAAGGAAAACTCTGAATTCAAACCAGTCAAATTTTCCTTAAAACTTGACCTTGTGTCTCATCCTGCCCATGTGAAGGATTGGTAAATACATATATATAATAAGAAAAAATAAATTGCTCATATTAATGATGATTAATTAGAAGAACTTGTTCTGAAAAGAATGCAAAAGTACCTAATATACTGTGGAACAATTGTAGTCCAGTGTTAATTTCCTGTTACTCTGTGTTTCATAAGCTTCCACTATCACCAGACAGGCAGATATTATGATTATTAACTTTTCAGAATGTTCTTAACTACAGTGATAGGAGCCATACTGATAATAACAAAGATTAATAAAAAGAATTTTTATATATGAAAATAATAAGAATTAATAAGTAAAACTTGTTTAGAAAAAGTGCTTAGTTTGATTTGAATGTACTGAAATAGTGCTCAGATTAATCTGGTTCCTATCATATTACAATTGTTCCATAGTATTCTCTCTCTCTCTCTCTCTATATATATATATATATATATAACAAAAATTCTTGTTATTTTTGCAAGAGAAACCCCACAAAAACGGCATTTATTTCAAGATGGATCATTTTAGAAAGTAAATTTATTAGTTGAGTACGAAAATTCATTGGTTGGTTTTATGGCATGTAAAACCTTGTGTCATTTAATGCTTAAGTCAGTTTCTTTGCAAGTAATCATATGGTTTCAAATAACTAATGATGATAATTATATATAACCAAGTATAGATTCAAGGACTATTCTAAATACCAATAATCAATACAAACTTATAAACATCCATGGCTTCAAGTGTTCCTATCTAATACTAATATTTTATATTCGATTATATGATTTCAACTAACTATTCCCATTTAATAATAATGATCATTTGTTTGCATACAGTTATATGTTTGAAATATTCTTACCAAATAAAAATAATTTGCACACAGTTATACGGTAAAACAGGAGTGGGTAAAAAGAGAAAAGTTGTCATTGGGGCTAGATGTCACCTTTTTCTGTCTCTACTCATATCACTGTGACCACTCAACTTTTGATTTGATTTTCCCAGTATTTATGTTTAGCAGTTGACTCAAAGAAAAAGAGATAGAGCGTGAATGGCTCTTTAATTGATTTAGTTGTCATATGGTCTGCTCTCAACTATGTCCATATATATTATCAAGTAGCCATATAATATTTTAAAATCAGCTCATGAAAAAAATTTTTTTCTTGTTTATATCATATGTTTGAGTGTCATATGCAAAAGTTGTAATTGACTTTGTGATTTGTTTGATTTGGAAGGTGTAGTTCCCATAAGTATAATGCTAAACTGGACTCTTAATTTGTTTTTATCTGGTGAGCTAAACTAAATCTGTATTTTTTGTTTAATTATATAAAGTAGACATTGAATTAAAAAGTTCCCAAATAGATATAAAAGTTTTGACCTTTTTTCCATTACTTTTTTGTAACTTTTTTTGTCTGCAGAAAGTAAAGATTTAAAAGCAAGTCTTAAAAATGTTATGTTCCATTTGTAGTATGAGCAATAGCCACTAGGGAGGCATAAATATTTACTACTCAATGATATTAATTAACTTATTAGTCCTCACAAAATAGTTTGGTATTATGCCTGTTTTTATGGCTATAATAAAAAGTGGGACAGATGAATTTGTAGCAGATTGACATAATTTCAAGAATAAATAACTGATTTTCCACTTTTTAGCTTTATTAAGTATGATTCAATAAATACATCATTCAAATTCATGACCTATTATTAACAACACCAGACAAAGCCCTCATTAAGGGCTTCAACAGGAATTAGAATAGAATACTGTCCTTTGGGAGGTATTTCAGTTAGTTTAGATAATTAAAAATGTTTGTATAAAAACTTTATCTGAATAAGTGAGAGATATTTTTTACCTTGGCAGTTTGCATAAAACATTCTTTTCAAGTTTTTATAATCTCTTAAATATTTAGCAAAAAATCTACTTGGTGAGTAGAGACTTAATAAGTAATAAAAAAATAAATATGGGTAGCATTACAGATCAGTAAGTTTTATGTCACAAGCCCTGATTAAATGGTGAGGAGATTGTTCCGTTCCCCTTCCTTTAGTTGTGTCATGGGTATGACAAACTGCATCTGATGGTGCAGTTCTAGTTCTGGATATCTGAGATGTGTGGAGTACCCCTTCATTGCCATTACTCACAAGTCAATTATAACCGGGAGTATGGAGAATTTGTTAAGGTCCCATTTATGGGTCAAATAGATCTATTTGAAAAATATTAGTATAGAATTGGAATACTTGAAACTATATGGCTGTATGCAAACAAGTTATCATCATAGTTACTTACATAGTTACTTTAAACTTACTGTGTATAAATTATTTGCATTAAATAAGAATACTTGAAACTATAGCGTTTGAGGGAATTTGTTATTTTCCCGAACACTATAGATTTTATGGCAACAGAAATGAATTACGAGACTATTGCTTTAACAATACACAACAGCGAAAGTTTTTATTTGCAGCTTTGTGGAGGTTTGTTCTTGGTGCTGCAAGACTCGTGGTGTTTAGGCTTGCTGGATGTTTGAGACGAAATGGCTTAGTGGGATGCTGGAAATGGCAGCGTGTCGTTGGACGTGTGAGGGAAGTATTCAAAGTCACAGTGTAGTTTTGTGTCGAGAGCGGAGTGGCGCTCGGATCGACATAGTAAATTTTTGTGGTGCTTGTGGAAGGCATGCTGAACGTATCTAATTCATATTCAACTGGGATTCCTTGGTCTAAAATATATTAGACGCAAAGAATCCATAAATTAGAAGGTTCCCTCGCTGAGTGTCCATGTTGCTGCTGCTAGGGTTAAAGCCACAGTGATATGTCCGCACTGGGTGGCTTGTTTAGCTAAAGGGCATCGCTAAGCAGGGGCGACCAGAGACACGTCCATTCTGGTCGCCGTCTCAAGCCGAAGAGAGTGTGTTTGGCCGCTCACCCGTTTTGCTAGCCGGAAATGAAGGTCCGGGCTGAATGGGATAAGTCATCCTGATTGGGTGAAATTCAGTGTTGAATTAAATAGCGCGCCAAAACAAAATACGAGATTTTCCTCTTCTCTACAAAACCATACAACTGTGTGCAAACAAATAATTATAGACAAATAAAAAGCGCAATTTAAAAAATACAATGGAGCACTGAAAATATAGTTATGATTGTAATCAAATATATAGAAATTAAATGTCAGCATTAAACAACCCATAAAGTGTTGAAATGCCCTTAAATAAACCAAACGGAATCTTTCTCTTAGAATCCAAAAAAAGCTGAGGAAAATATGAGGCACTCAGCGAGAATCAAATTTACTAACAATAGTCCGCAAGTCTAGTTCACTAATCATTACAGCACGAAGGGAACCCAGAGTAATTAGATTTGGCATTTACAAGAAAGTTATGAAGTTAATAAGGAAAACTTTTTGGTTTTATGCGCCTTCTCACCAAATCAGATTTGACATAAAATCATTTTATAGTGAGTTGGGAGCACGCAGGAATGTTTAAAAGTTTCACTTTTGTTTGTTTTCTGCTTCAACTGTAAAACAGTTGTCCTTGCTTTTGGGGGACTGATTTAAATAATTATAAATTATTTTTGGTTGATTTAAAAAAAAAATTCTAAAAAAATAACTTGTTTGATGTTTTATGGTATAATCACGATATTCCTACGTCACGCATCACCTGTTCAGTCCTGTTGCTTTGATTTCTTGTTTAAACTTTCTGTCTCTTACAACTGAGTAAGGATTTGAAATGCAATAAAAATAATTTTACCCTTGAAAAAATTATTCTGCAATTCCTAGTAGAATCCAAACACTAATAACATTTTTAATACGGGATTCAGGTGAGGACCGTTGTTTACACTGGTCGATGCAAGGGCGGCGCGCGCTCATCGTCACATGTTGACGTCAGGCTGCAAAATGGCTGCAGACGGACGTCTTTATTTTCCTTGGAATATTTGACACGTCTACCGACTTTTTCTTTCATCGACTGACATCATGATACGCAAGAAGAAGAGCTGGGAGCCGCCATATACTGTGTTGCTTGCATTGTTGTTCACTGCCGCCACCTCGGAACTGGTAGTGAATGTTAAGAACAAAGGTGGAGATGTCCAGGTCGAGTCCATCGATGCCGACACGGCCGCAGATACAGTGGCCATGCATTTCGTCAAGATTGATGGAACACACGTCTCTCAGTTCATTGATTTTCGATCGGTAAGAAACAAAACAAAAATATTCTCATTTTTCATCTATTTGGTATTAGCTACCCGTCTTCATCTTGTCCCAGTACTGACTTGCCCTTAAGTTTACTTGGACGTTTACCCCTTTTTTTGTTGAAATCTTGGATGTATGCTGGTTGTTGGGGCCTACACACACTGAAACGGTTTTAAGAATCAACCGTTTTCGTTCACCGGAAAATTATTTCAACTTTTATTTTCCCTTCTCAACAACCGTTCGTAGACCAATAATTATTATCAACATTGTCATAATTTTTTTTTTTAAACAACGAAATTAGTGGTTTTATTTGCTGTACGGACAGTTATTGTCCTAGAAAGAGCAACTTCTTGGTTGTCCATTTGTGACTACTACTGTGTTACTGATTTTAGTTAGAAAATTTGGTTATCTCTTTTGTTTTGGGGGAATATATCGGAATTTTATTTCAGATTGATTGTATTTTTGCTGATGTTTGTTTCCAAACTACAAGGAAGTGTTCATTTTTCTTTCGCCTCTTGTTTACTTACTCGACTTGACTAAGAACTATGTTTTTCTTCGGTTACTCTTATTCACTGCTATCGCTACTGCTATTGATGCTTTTTTTTTTTCTTTTTAGCCTAATTCTGAATAAATTCTCAACATTTAGCCAATTTAAAGCCACAAAAGAGGGACATACTAAAATTAATTCTTAGTTCTTTCTATGGCCATAATTGAAATAAGATGACCCTGTCACAGGCGATTTCTTTTATGCTGATTCGATTGCTGTGTGTGTTGTGTTTATGATTTTAAGTGATTTATTGTTGATCCTGATTAAATTCGATTGTAAATAAATAAAATCTATCAACATTAATTACACATTTTTATTAATGTTTATTTTTGTTTTTAATAAGAATAGAATCGTTGACTCGACATAAGAAAAAAAAACATACAAACAATGAATGATCAATTAAAAGAAACAATACTTGACATTCTGTACTTGGTTGTGTAGTGTGATTTTTAAATTATTAAAATTAAGACTAAGAATTTCGTTCATATTTTTCAAATGTTTTTTTTATTGCTTTATCCCCCCTCCCAATCATTTTATGTTCCGTAAAGTCTATTTTAAGATCACGTAAGAACAATTTTGGTGTAGGTTATTTTTATTTTAAGAAAACAAAACAATGTTGTTAATGAGAAAGAAAAATAATTTATCTCAAGATTGGATAAAAGATATTTCTTATTTTTAAAAATAAAAATGTTTTAAAATTTATACCCCTTATTCTCCCTTCACTCTAAAAAAAAAACACTTATTTTTTTCCGATTTGACATTTCGATATAGAGTCAATCTAACTGATTTAGAAATGCTGAAATTAACGTATTCAAACAGGAATGTTTTGAAATTTAACTGTATTTAAAAAAACAACAACTTTTAAAGCCATTTTCTGTGGAATGTAGAGCAAGATAAAATCTTGTTTAATGTTTACATTGGTAATTGTCAATTGATCGTGTGTATGATGATGCTAAGTCTTAAGAAATAGCTTTTTTTCTCTAGCGCTCTCATAAAAATGTTATGAAAAATAAAACTGCAGGTTTGAGTAATAATCGGATTAACGTTGATTAGATTAATTAGATTAAATCTTTTTTCCTCAGGTAAAAAGAAAAAAACAACAACAAAAAACCTTATTAACTGGAACAAATTCAAATACCGACCTTTGTAGAAGAGGGCATTTCTAAAGGTGTAATAATAACAGTGGGAAACTTTTTACATCTATTCATTTACGGACTTCGTTGATAATGCATTGCAATAAATGACATACGTATTTGAATTTTGATTTAATTGCAAAAAAAAAAAAAAACAAAAAAAAAAAACAACATAAAATCACACTTAAAAATTGAAATCACTTTTGCGTATTTAAAACCGGTTTTATACGGTTTTAATTCAATATCTAAAAAAAAAATGTCATCCGTTCAAAATTACTTCAATTTTTACTAGGGGTTTAAGATAACTTTAGGATCAGTATTTACCATGCTATTAGTAATGGTAGACATTGCTAAAAATAAAATCGTTATTTTTATTTTGTTTATTTCGAGAAAAAGTATTTACATGTGCTTATAGAATTTATTTTACTATTAGAAACCTTAGTAACACTATCGCGAGACGATTCACTTTAAGTTGCATAAATTTGTTCCTTCTGGGTTTTAATTTTTTTTTTTTTTTTTTAGTAAAAATCAATTTGCATGAAGAAATTCTTTCTTACTTAGATTTGTTTAGTGGTTCATATGTTAGAAAAGATTTTAACAATTTTAACTCTAGAAACCTATTTTTAGTGAGTTTAATTTTTACCGAATGCTCCATACTTGTGGACTTGTGCCAAACTAAGCTAAGCCTAGTAAATGATTACTCGAGTTTGTATTTCAAGTAAGTGTTAAACTGATTATGATCATAACCAGAAAGAAGAAAAGCTTTGATTTTATTTTTTTCTTTTATTTTTTTAAAATTTCATTCGTAGCGACTAATCTTGTGTTTATAAATTCTTTGGTATACTTGAAGGAATGCACACTTTTTAGGTAAAATGAAGCTAGGGTAAATGGCCTACAGAACAAATTATCCCCCTCTTCATGCAGAAAAGTCACCTCTTGAAAACTCTGTTTATTTATAGCAGTAGTTTCAACTTTGTGTTTTTGTTGTTGATGATCTTGTGGAACTTGTTGCTTCACTCTGTGGGATCCCCTTATAGCTACTATTTTTTAAAAATCTATTTACTACATTAATTTCAAAACACATATAAAATAAATTGGCTAGCTCAATGCCAAAATTTGCCCATTTTTACTCTGTTTTTTGGTGCCTAGCAGATGGCTAAGTTGGAGCGAGGTAGCCCTACTCTATACATATTTGTTTGGATGTAATAAATACTAAGTAGCAAACAATTGTAATATTCAAAATATATGCAGCTGAAATTTAAAAAAAACCAAAAAAAAACAATGTAATGTGTCAATTATGCCTGGTCTGGTTCATTAAAATATATTTGTAGACCTCTAATATCCCATCTATTTCTTGCACCTCTCTCCTAAATGTGGCATGAACTATGGTGAGGTGCATATGGCTTCTTTTTGAGAACCAACAATTTAAAGCTTTCTGAACAAACTAAGATCTTCACCTATTCTCCACAAAAAATGGCTATCTAGAACACTTGTTCCACCCAAGTTTTGTCACTGTAGCTGGGAGAAAAAAATAGTCTTTTAACAAAAATTTGTTGTTTCACTTAATTGAAAAGTTTTCTTCATCAAGAATCAAGAAAAGTTATTGAACTTTTATTTTTCTTGAACCTAGTCAAATATTTTCAAGTTGATTATGCCATTTTGGGTTTCTTTTAACATTAGAAAATTTGGAAGAAGTGATTTGATAGTTGTGTATGAAAGAATGTGTGACATAATGTTTATTAGTATAAAAAATGGACCCAGCAACCAGAGTTCAAATCCTGGATGAAGCTGATCCCTTAGGGAAAGCTTGAATCCATCTTTTCTCTCTTCAGCTATCTATAAAATAGAACAGACTGGATTCTCTAGACTTTGTGATAGGCAACTATTTTAGTGGAATGGTGAAATTCTGAATTTCAAAATTATGTTGGCCTGGTATAATGTAATGGGGTAGAGATTGGTTTTGGAGATTAACTATTCTGTACTGCTTCTTCAACAATAAATACAGGCATAACACCAGACTATTTTTGTGAGGACTTTACGTTAATAAATACCATCAAGTAGTAAATGTTCATGCTTCCTTGGTGGCCATTTCTTGTACTTTTTTACATTTTTAAGATTTGCTTTTAAGTATTGATGTATAAAATATTTTCCATTTCATTCTTTATAAATTTTTTATTTATTGGTTTTGTAGGTTTTTTTAAAAAACTTTTCTCTGTCAGTTGTAATGCTAAGAAGCTACAGCTTCAATATAAATAAAAAATGGCAGATGACATATTAGTTTCTATAGTTTTGAAAAGGATGATTTACAATCAGAGACTTATTTCAGAGATAATATTCATAGACTGCTCTTCCATGGCTATTTCATTTATTATTATTTCTCTTAACTCCCTAAGCCAATGGAAAAATGAAGTTTTCTGCCTTTGCTCATGAGTTCATCTTGACCAATCAAATTCACATTTTCATTCAACCTTCATTTCATGTTTTTTTTTTTTTTTTTTTTTTAAGTGACACCTGACACAATCATCAAAATATCTGTCAGTAAGCTGGTGTCAAAATAGGCCAACTGCTAACAAAGAGTACTTCTAGAATCTACAATGCCCTATTATATAACATTGGAACCAGCAGTTCCATCTTGTAAAAACTTTACTTGTTATTGAAGCTGCAACTCTATCACTGATGTTGTGAGGCTTTGGCCTTTTGCTTTACATGGAGTCTAAAAGGGTGGACTGAAAAGTCCATATAATGATATCATATCTGCTGTTGATGACATTTTTGACCAATGGAATCCAAACATGAAGAAGTATGTGGACTGTAAGAAGGACTATGTTGAAAAATAAACCTTATTTGGTCACATTTTGTGAGAGCATCTTGGTCAGTCTATAAACTTTTTAGTCAACCCTCATATAGAGTAAAGTAGTATTCGTGTGGAGGAATGTATTTTTGTATCATTGATGTTATTTACACCAGTCATGTCAGAAATTAATGTATTTATGTTATGTATTCACAAAAGATTACTTGTGAGTAGATAATTATAGATGTTTATTGTCACTTTGTCATGTTAATGAATGCAATACTGAAAATTGATATCTTTGGGTGAGGCTGATTCTTATCACAAAAAATACTGCTGTTAGCTTTATTTATTTATTTAAAATAATTTTTCCAGGTGAAAGTTATAGATAACAAACCTCATCTACCCATTCTTTAACCTTGTTGGCAGGGGTTAGAATATGCCAACTGTATCTTTTGCCAAGAGATAAGACCTCTTCCCACCAAAAAAAAAAGTGGGGGGCTCATCATATAAATATGGTTTATTTGTCTCTGCCTCCCACCAGACAGGACTTGACACAAGATCAAATGGCATAAGGCTGTGTTTTATGTGGGTTCAGGCACTGGGTCATAGCCCAGACATGCCCAGTAAGCACAAAAATGTCTTGGGCTACATTGGCATTCCTCTGAAAGGTGTGCCTCAGGTGCCTGGCAATAAACCTAACCCCACCCAGGTGGGTTAGAACCTGGGGGACAGCCCCCTGAGGCTCGAGGAGTGAGTCTGTCTCGCTTGTGAGACGTGAATCCTGGGGTTTCCTCGTAGTCATGTCCAACTGAATACCGCACGACAGAACTAAATTTGACCAAGACTGCCTACCCAAAAATGATTGGTCAAAAAAGGAGGATGACACTGAACTATGACATCATACTGAATGAGTTTCAACTCCAGTCATACTATTGTACTCACTTTTGGACTAATATCCTTGAAAAAGGTATGAACTCCCTTACCTCCCCTAGCTATGGATTAAATAGTACTCCTACTGTTCTTTGTTAAGGATGGCTTTGGCATTAAATAATCCATGAAGGTTGATATACCATTAAACCAAACCAAACTGTATCTGATGGTAAGGGTCCAGTTCTAGATATCTGAGTAGTATAGAGTACCCCTTCATTGCCATTAATTACAGGTTCACTCTGACTCAGAGTGGTAGTACCTGTTAGTGTCCCATCTATCAGTCAAATAGATCTGTTTAAGAATTATTTGTATTTAATAAGACTGTGTGCAAAAAAATAACTACACAAAAAATATAATATTCATAGACTGCTCTTCCATGAACATAAGTTTCCTAATTTTTAGGCATAAAATAAACTTAGATGGGTTGACATGCCATTAAATTCCATCCATCTTACCCCTCTTTGAAATTTGATCTTTTATTTGCCTCCTAAACCAGCATTTTTTTTGGTTTGAAAGCCACATCAAAATTTATTGCCTACTTATAAGGCTGCACTGAATGAATTTCTTGTATGTTTATAACAAAAGCTAAAGTTCAAATATTTGCTTAATTACTTAGTCCAAATTTGATTGATATATACTACTTCAAAGAAATGAAAGAAAAATTTTAAACTTTTTTATTGACTTTTTTGAGAAAGCATTGAAATATAAGGTTTTGAAGAGTGCAATTTTAATTGGTCTTTCACTAAGGTTATAGAAGGCGGCATGTGTTATTAAACCCCTTTAAGTCTAAGTTGGATAAAGAATGGGATAATCATAAGTACTCAACAAAAATACAACTGCTACTTTCATTTCTAGATATATAGAAAATACAAGAGATGATAATAGTTACCATCTAATAGGTCTTCAAACCTAATTGATCCAGCTGAAGAAAATGATATTATTATAATATTAAAGTTGAAAGTTTCTCATCCTGTACTAAATGGTGGTAGTAGCTTATGTGCTGGACTGTGATATCATAGTAAGCAACTTCGAACTCCAGTCACTTTTGCACTGATAGGATTTTAAGCAGGCTTGAATCCAAATGGAAAAGACAATTATGGAAATAAATATCTAATATGAAAATGAATTTCAGATATTATAAATTGAAACAAGATACCAGGATCATTAAATAAGTTTCCAGACTTTTTTCGTATGGGCACTTTTATTGATAGTACACACATGAAACTCTAGTCCCCTTCAAAGTAATCTCCTCCAGCTGCAATGCACTTGTACCATTCCAACAACTTCTGCAAGGCCCCATGGAAGTCCTCTTGTGTGAGCGTGTCAATGACCTTCGTCAGAGCCTCTTTCATCTCCTCAATTGTCTCATAATGACAGCCTCTGAGCTTAGGGAATAACCAAAAGTCACAGGGAGCAAGGTCTGGACTATAGGGAGAGTGAGTAACTGTCTTGATGCCCATCTTGGTCAAATAGTCTGTGACAAGGATGAAGTTGTGGACTAGTGCATTGTCTTGGTGGAAATGCCATTGACCTGCTTTGAAGAGTGCTGGCCTCTTCCGATGGAATCTCTTCCTGAAC
This sequence comes from Sepioteuthis lessoniana, assembly GCA_963585895.1. NCBI lineage: Eukaryota > Metazoa > Mollusca > Cephalopoda > Myopsida > Loliginidae > Sepioteuthis > Sepioteuthis lessoniana. The sequence goes on along the minus strand of OY757928.1, from coordinate 30,102,887 downwards.
TCCCTTAAAACCTCAACATAGTAACCCTAACCCTTTGGCCAATCAACTCTGGTGTATTGACTTCCTTACTCCTCCCACACCTCTCATCATCCCTCACAGACTCCCTGCCTTCCTTGAATCTCTTATACCACTCAAAAACTGATGCTCGATTCATGCAAGATGGTCCAAAAGCAGCAGTGTGAAGCATTCCATACGTTTCTGTGGCATTTTTTCCAAGTTTAAAACAGAATTTTATTGCATATCGTTCTTCTAAAGTATCCTCATATCTAGATTGCATTTTCGAAATTCACCAGCTGTGACAATCAGGCTGTATTCCAATTCCTGCTGTAGCTGTTCATTTGAACCTGAAATCATAAAAATTGGCCAGTCATCTCATAAGATGTATGGCAATAACATAGTGAATTTTCAAGAGTCTATGACAATTTTAAATGCCTGTACAAAAAAGTCTGGAAACTTATTGAATTCACCACATATCTCTCAGTTGGACTTTAGAAGCATAAAAGAGCCATAATCAAAGGTGAAATGGAAAAATAGGGTATGATGGACTGCATCTTGAGAGAGAAAAGCAATAACTATATTCTCTGAGATGAAATCAACATTATAGATAAGGAATGCAATTGGAAAGTAACAAAAATTAAGGAAGCAGCTTAAGTCAAGATTTCAAAAAAATATATTGGCTTATTCATGATATTCAACTCAATATGGCTTTCATTACCCCTTACAAAGTAGTCCTAACTATAGGTTTCATAGTACCACTTCTACAAAGATGACTTTGGCATTAAATAACCCATGATGGTTGATATGCCATTTAACAAAGAAACTAGACCAAACAGACTAGTTATGTGAAATGGAGTTCTGTGAAAGAATCTGAAAATAATTCTCTGTAAGAATTCTGTTTGGTACTATTTTTGGTTTATACTTGAAAGAAAGAAGCCAGTACAAGAATCTTTTTTCTCTTGAAGATACATATTATACCTGAAGATGGTCAGTGAATATAATGGTCAAAATGCGTAAATAGCAAAAACAAAGAGTTTGTCTAAAGAAATCTTTGATTGTTAATCATCTTTCTGAAATTTATAGAAACTAATGTCATTTGAATTTGTTCATTTGTATTTTAGTTGTAGCTTAGCATTACAACTGATAAAAAACAAAAAAAAAATCAAAGAAATTTACCACAAAACAAGGGAAAAAAATGTAAAAGTATTGAAGGGTTTCTCTATACACCTCAGAGCTCTGAAACTGGAAATTGGATGCTATTTAGTATCATACCCAGGTCATATTCAGGATTGGACTTACTAGCAATGGCTTTCAAGGCAGTCATGCTATGCTAAAATTGCTCTGAGGTTGTGTGCTTGAGTAAATATTTAGTTTAACTTAATCTGTTACAAGGCCACAGTATATGGTCACTTAGTGAGGCATGAATTCTTGGCACCAAAAACAGCTTATAAGACTAACTTTCTAATTACTGTCCTATGCTGTGTGTTTTTCTGATTTAATATTCACTATATTGGATTAAGTGCATCAACAGTAAACATTTACTTGTGTAAAATAAGTGCTTTCTTCATTATTAGGGTATGGATTTATTGATATATACAAGGGACATCTGAAAAGTAAATGTTGTGAAAGTTTTAAGTAGAAAGTAACTGGGCTATGCAGTACTTTTTATAACAGCCAGAACAGTTTTGATATTAAGTGCATGCCTATATGACTTCATAACAAAGATGATTGCTACTATAAAACAAATGTGAGGTGTAATAATTTTTGCATGTCAAGGGAAAAAATTCCAGCAGAAATACTCTATAAACTGGCTCCATGTGGTGATGAACAGGAGGAAAGCATGGTTCTGGTATTTATAATTGAGGACTGATGCTTGTGTGTTTTTGGAGTGGTGTTTATTCATAAAAAAGATAGGCTTAAAGAGAAAGTAATCTTAATACCAGTAATGCTGTTATTGGAACAGTCTGTTCAGTATAGGTATGTTTACATATTCTTCTCTACTTTTATTTATTCATTTTTTTGTAATATAGAAAGTCAAATTTGGTCCTAAAAAAAGCATTATTAATCTTTTCACTGTTTTGATAGCCCCATGTGGCTCTCAGTATTTCCTGAGAAATGTTTTAGGGCCATGTGAGTAGACAACTCTAATTTGCCTTGAATAGTGAAAGAATTAAGCTGATGTAGGTATAATTACAGAATCTACCAAATTAGCCTTGTCCAGTGCATCCATGTTCATATTTACCAACCCCTCCGCTCGGGCAGGATATGACACAAGGTCATTTTTTAAGCGGAGTTTAACAGGTTTGAATTCAGAGTTTTCCTTCTTCTAGACTAGTTGCCTCACCAAGGCTGTAGAACCTAGTCTGCCCTACTATTTACCCATAGCTGGAGGGAGAATATTTTGGATTCATACCTTTCCCAAGGGTATTAGTGCTATGTGAAATACAATCAGTCTGGTCCAGGATTTGAACTCGTGTCGCCGTGTCCATATCCTGCGACGATAACCATTACACCAGTGCATCCATGTTAATCAATAACAGAAGACAACATTGTATGCATTGAAGCTTTGAATCAAGATAGGTGTTGCAAACTTTGTGGTTGTGGAACTTGATCTTCTAAAGTCGATGGTCCATAAAATCATCCACAAGAAGTTGGAGTATCAGAAAGTGTCATCTCGTTGGGTCTCAATGTAGTTGATTCAAGAATTAAAGTTTTAGTTCATTGGCATTTCATTTCAGATTTTGAAATGTATAGGGGTGTTAGTGGGGACATTCTAGAGCATGGTGATGAGATCTGGATGCATCATGTTACCCCAGAGACAAAGATCAATTCCATGCCCTGAAAAAATCCATTGACCACCTCCTCACAAATTCAGCAGTCAGTGAAGAAAGTGTTGGAAACTGTGTTTTCAGGTGAAAAAGGTGTACTGCTCATAGACTTCATACTGTATGGTTAAACGGTTAAAGCAGTCAGATAGAGTGAAACACTGGGAAGACTGAAGGAATCTGTTCATTAAAAAACTAATACATTTTATGTAGGATTGTCATCCTATTGCATAACAATGCCATAACACACAAGTTACTCCAATGATATGATCATTAGTGTTTTACACATCCACTGAATATTTCTGACTTAATTACTCCAAGTTATGATCTGTTTAGACCCCTTAAACGACATTTATCTGAAAAGTGGTTCCACACAGATGACTCTCTAATTTAGAGCACATTCTTTTATGAGAATAATTATTAACTTGTGCACTGATAGAACAAGTGTGTGCATCAATCTCATTGGTAAATACATAGTAGTGAAGGTAATATACACAATGTTTTATTTCTATAGTAATAAACATGTTGGATTAGTAAATAGTGATGTTTTTTGGAACATCCCTCATATATATATATATATATATATATATATATATAGGTTCGAACCATCCCAGACAGGGTTTTTTAAGTATATACCTTATGGTATTATGGCTAGATTATCCACCAATTCTTCTAACATAGATATCTTCACTTGGAACAAACTCAAATACAAACAATAGAGCAAAGAAAATTTTAGGGTTTATGCCACTATTCAATATGGCTGTAGTTAATTAGATAGGGAGGGAATTCTTTAGATTGTTAAAGAAAAACTTTCTTCCATCAAATCATCATCATCATGATGTCACACCACCAGTGTGGATCTCCCTGACCCTCTCCCGTCAACCTTCTCTATCGTACATTGCTCCCAGTAGGTCTTCAAGGCTACATCCTGTATCAGCACAGAGCTGTTGTATATAGGTTCTAGCTGGTCATCTTGCCTTTGCTCATCCATGTGAAGGTGTCCACAGGAGTATGTCACGGTAGTTCGTCCCTATTTCTCCAGCAGTGTCCTGCATGTCTGGTTCGTCTAACTTGGATTGTTTTTGTGACGGATGGTAAGTGGTCGTACAGCTGCTGCTTTGTTGAGTACTGCCTTCAGGACTTGTTTAATATTGCTTGCAGCATTCTCAAGTAATTGCTGTTGAGCTTTTTCTCCATACGTTTGGTTAACGTCCATGTAGTGCATCGATACAGCAGTATCAATTCAACCGCTGCTTCGAAAAAACTGAGTTTCATTTTATCAGTCAGGTCTGACTTCCATATGACCAATAACCTATTGATCGTTGTCCATGCCTTTGCTAGTTGCATGTTGATGTCTGTTTTGGTTGATGAGACACTGCTTCCTAGGTAGGTGAACTTGTCTACTAGTTTCAGAGAACTACCATTTAGTGTGGAGATGTCGCCTCTTTGATTAAAGCACATGTATTCTGTCTTGCCTGCATTGACATGGCCTATGCTAGCAGCTGCTTGTTCCAGAATATGTAGCAGGGTTTCAGCTTGGGCAGGTGTATTTGTCAGAAGTGCTATGTCATTGGTGTAGTACGCGTCCGTAATTGTTTGTGTGGGGTATCTTCTGCTTCTTTCCTTTGTCAGCTTAAAACTGTTGTCTTTCATTTTATCAATAGATGTTCTAAGCACATTGTCTAGATATTTAATAGGAACACGATTAAATTAAGTTACAGTACTATGCCTAATGTGGCAAGCTTAATTAATAAAAGTAATATTAAAATAATTTAGGAATAATCAGTGTACTGAGCCTGCTAAATACAGTTGTACTAATAAGAATAATTGCCTCCTCAAGGGGAAGTGTCACTTTGAGTGTGTAGTGTATAAGGTGGAGGTATAGAGTCGTAGATCTAACAATAGTAATGTTAGTAGGAATGTTAAAAAAGTATACCTACGTTTCACTCAGTCACCCTTCATAAAAAGATATTTCAGTCATAGAATTAGTTTAGTGCACAAAGTATATAGACATAGAACTAGTTTATCTAACTATGTGTTTAAGAAGGAGTTTAAGAAGAATCTAGGTACAGATCCTATATTAAAATGGGAGATAGTAAAAAAATGCCAAAAATCTAAAGTGGGGGATAAATATTGCAATTTATGTTTGGTGTAGAAACTGGCCATAGCTTCCTATAATATAATTCAATGAATTACTTAATCAAAGGTCGGAAATACCTAATGTTTGTAGGCATAAAAAAAGTTGGCTACTTGGTTGATAAGTTACAAATTAATTTTGTCTTGTTATATATATGTATGTATTTTTTTAATGCTAATTTTATTTCTCCTAATGGTCTTTTAATTAATAAAATGTAGTTTTGCCCAACACTTTAGTCAGAATTATCCTGATGATCTACTTAGGTGAAACTAAGGTAAATTTTTCTGACTCTGTAGGCATATATATATATATATATATATATATATATATATATGCAAGAGTGCTCAATAAGATTGAAACCTGATATGTGAGCTGAAATTTTCATTGTATAATGTTTTATCTATACAGTCATACTCTGCCCTATGTCATTAATTGCTTCTAAAAGCTGACATAAACCAGATGTAATGCCTGAAAAGTAATACCATAAAACTAATGTAAATAACTTGCGAAAGAATATGACTCTCACTAAACATTAAAGAATAAGAAAAACATATTTTAGTTACATATATATATATATATTTTTTTATTTCATTTTTTTAAAGAATAATGAACACCAGTATACATTTCTTTATAATATTTTCCTGTATTGTATATACATTTAAAAAAAAATTTTTATTGTATTTTAAATTTTTTTTTAGCTTTTTTTTATTAAATTTTCTATATTTATCTTAAATATATTTTCAAGGAAAAATTTATTTATTTCATGGCTTTTGTTATAATTTAGACAATGTTAATGAGCGATATGACATCAGATGTAATTTAATCTAGAAAAGGAGTATAAGGTGAATTGCACATAAAAAAAAAAAATTACAAAGTGGAGTATTACTGTATGATTTAAGTTTCTTTGCTTTAATGGCATAACAATCTTTGTGGGTTATTTAATGCCAAAGCCATCCTTGCCGAAGGACAGTAATTTAACCCATAGCTGGGGAATAAGTTAGTTCATACCTTTCCCAAGAGTATTTGTCTGAGAGTGAATATAATAACATGACTGGAGTTCAAACTCACAATGATATTGCAGTCCAGCACATTATACACTATACCATGAGAACCTATACCACTGTGTGAATAATAAGTGAATTGACAAAGAAGGTGATTGTTTGAAAAAAAAAATTTGTCATGTCAAATAAAATATCTTCTTTTAGTGATCTTTTCAGTTGGATATCAGTCACTCTGTACTTGTTAATTGTACTAAAACTGAGATAGTAAAAATTCTCGCTATGATTAGTATGACACAAGTATTTATAAAAAATTGTATGTATTTTTTTTTTTTTTTCATTTAGAGATCCTACAATGAAATCAACCTTCAGTGATATTTTATAGGTGTATAGATAAGTGTCTGTCTAGTTGTGCATATAACATTAAAAAATGTTCTGTTTTCTTTTTTTCTTCTTTTTATTAAAAAAGATAAAAAGAAATAAACAGTCAGTTGACTTGAAGGAAGTCTGACTTTTATATTTAAAAAGTAATGATGTCTGTTGCTAGTATCATTATAGAACAAACTGATTTAAAAAAATTCACACTGCCTTATTCAGGAAGAAAGAGCTCCACAGAAGACTAATCTATAGCTTTTTTATTTTAAAGATCTTTAGCATCCAGTAAAGAACATAATCATTTTTGCTTTATATATTAAGAGAGAGAGGGGGGGTGCTTGTGGTGTAATGATTAATGTTGTAGGAAATTAGCTTGACTATTCAAGTTAAAATCCTGAACAAGGCTGTTTATATTTTGCATAACACTAATATCCTTGGAAAAGGCAGAATCCAACTCTTCTCCTTCCAGCTACGGGTCAATAATAGGGCTGACTAGGCTTTTTAATCTTGGTATGACTGCCAATCTAGGAGAAGGAAAAGGAATTTAAACCCATTGTAGACCTAGAGAGGGATGAGCTCTACCAGGTTATTCTTGCCCAAGAAACACTACATGAATAGTACCCTGACAATCAAAGCTGCTAACAGGACTAGTGAGATATATTCAAGAGTCAGCTGGAAAGTTCATAGGCTGACCAAGATAATCTCATGGAATGTAATTAAAAGAGGCTTATTTTTTAATCTAATCCTTCGATCACTATTGTAATGCTTGATATAGTCATCATGAACTTTTCAGCCTTCCCATATATGTGTGTGTGTGTATGTGTGTGTGTCTTTATATCATAAATAATTTTATATCAAGAAACATTAACAATCAAATATAGTTAACTTTTGTGATAGGTTTGAAAAAAAAATGATTGAATGCTTATTAAATCTGTCATCTGACTGACTCCAATATCATTTACTGAATAGGTTATAAATGAATCATGAAGTTATAATTCCCCTATCTTCTTTAGTGTATGTACAAATACATCTATTTATATTTACTGATATGCTAATAATTAGACAGTTTGTCTTTTTTTTTTTTTTTGTTACATGCACTATTGTAGGCTCATAAATATTACATGGAAACTTACTGGGATATTCTTGTTGCAATTCAGTAACTTAGTTATTATGAGGATATCCTTGCTAATATTATATTACAGGTACATTATTTTTATTTATTTATTTTTGTTGCTTAAATAACATTGTATAAGGTTTATTCTTGTATTTAATGACTTATTTCAACAGCATGTCAATCTGTCTAGAGTTATTTTATGCCTAGAAGTTATGTTCATTGTACATTCCTTTTTACATTTTTGGGTAGTTTTTAAAGTTTGTTTTTTTTGCACACTGTCCTATTTTATATGAATGATTTTTTAACAGTTCTATTTGACTCATGAATGGGACCTAACATATACTAGTTCTCAAAGTCAGTGGACCTGAGAGTAATAGCAATGAAGTGGTACTCCATACTCTCCAGAACTGGAGCCTCACCATCAAATTCAGATTAGTGTCATACTCAGGGCACCCTTTTTTGTGGAGTGGGAGAGAGAGTTTTATCCCTTTGCAAGGGATACAATCAACATATTCTAAACCCTAAACTATATTATCTATATATTATGTATATATTACAATAGATAGAGCTATCATGTAAGTAAAATAGGTATTTTCAAAATACAAACTAATTGCAACCAAGTTTCATGCCTATCAAAGATAGTTGGGAAACTGTTACATTTAGTTTGTATTTTAAGTGTGTGTGTGTTATTTTTTTAAGTATATTAATTTATTTAGTTTAGTATCCTCTTCTTGGTTGTTATACAAGTTTTACTGCCTAACCCTCTGATTGTATTCATGACGATCAGGCAACTAGATACTTAAGAAATTATATCCTTTGATTTGGTAGGAAAAGAAAAAATAAACAAGAATCTCATTATCACTAATACATAATTATGAAGAATTGATTTGAGATATCCTTTAGCATAGACTGCAAAATAGAAACAATCTACCTTTAAGGAGTGAATAAAGTGGTTTGTTTTAGAATTCTTAGAAAGTTACTAAATATGACCAAGGACAGACCGCTATCTCAAGAAAATCAGAGAGTACAATAGTGATTTATCACAACCAAGGTGAGGGCACTTGTCCAAATGGATTAATCTTGGATACTGATTTCTTTTTTTTAATTAATTATTTTATTTACTTTTTTTTTACACTACTCATCCAAAGTAAATTATCTGTTAAAGCTAATTGATATAATTTGAACATATTATAATCTAAAAGCTTCTGCTTGTATTTAATATCTGTTGCATTGAAAAATTAGCTAGTTGTTAGAAACTACTTTATTATCCAGGCTGCCCGATGTTTTCCTCATTGCTTACACACAGTATACTTCCATTTCATTCTTGCTCTTCTCCATGTTGGTTCAAATTGTTTGTCAATTTTGTCTTTCTTTCAATATCATCATAGAGATCTTCCAAATGGTCTTTTCTAGTCTCTTGGATACCACTCAACATATGCATAGGTTCACCTGTTGTCTGTGAATCTTGCAATGTTCAACAGAACTTCTGCTTTCAGCACTCTGTAATCTGCTCCATTCTTGAATGTACTCACACAACAATATTCTTAGCATGGATCTTTCTATAGCCATCTGTGCCATAATCAATCTCTGTTCTTCCTTCTTTATAGTAACCTGTGTTTCACTTGCATATAATATTGCAAATTACATTTAGATATCAATATTATTCATAAATTAAATAAGTACTTTATCAAGAGAAAAGTTTGTTGTGTTATAAATGAACCTAAGAATAAGCAGTCTAAATAGATTAATGTATAATAATCAATGGGCAAGTGAAAATATCAAAATAAAATTGTGACTTTGAAAACACATCGCTAATGACTAAAACTGGGCCTAATTAAGAAACCAAATGCAGACTATGTGACTGCTAATTTTGAAGAAGACATTGTTTTTTCGCCTCCATATTTAGTTTCTTATATCTGTCTATTTCATCTATATTGAATTGGCTAGGGAAAAAGAATAATTATGGAAACAAAAAGAAAAAAGTGCAAATCTCCTTTTTTTTTTTTTTTTTTTTTTTTTTTTTCTAAATTTTATTTATAACCCACATTAATAAAGATATTAAGGCAACCAGACTGTCTTTGGGAATATTTTATGATTAAATTTCTTTCTTTTTTTTTTTTTTTTTCTTTTATTGTTACCTAAATTTAGCTTTTGAAAAATGAGAAGCAAATGATATATTTAGATATGAATAAAAGTGAGTTGAGGCGCTCATGGTGTAGCAATTGAGCATGGTGACTCGAGTTCAAATCCTAGATGAGACCATTTGCATTTCACATTGTGCTAATACTTTTGGGAAAAGGTATGAATCTAACTATTCTTCCTCCAGCTATGGGTAAATAGTAGGGCAGCCTGAGCTCTTTATCTTTGGTATGGCATCTGTTTTAAGAGAAGGAAAACTGAATACGAACCTGTTAAAATACACTTAAAATTGCTTGTGTCACATCATACTTGGTGTGTGTGGGGGGAGATATATATATACTGTTAATCAAATTAGCTAATTTTTATTTTATGATGAAACCTGTTACCTAGCATTTTATTCACCTTACTATATTTATTTTTGGAGTAAGCATTATCAACCATTAATATTAATAATGACCAGTATTTTCTATCATTTTAATTTCTATATATATATATATATATATATATATATATATATATATATATATATATTTATATTTATATTTATTTTTATTTTATTTATTTATTTTTTCATTCTATGCAAGTTTTTCACACCAGTTTTACCTGAATTCTGAGTGATAGCAAGTCTTCTCAGCTCTTCAAGATTCTTTAAAAGTATTCTAGCTGATCTTAACAGTACTGTAATCAGGATGGTCTTGATTTTTTTTCCTTTATCTCCAATTCCCTCAGTCTCTTATCCAACCTTTTTCAGACCATTTCAAGGGCACCAACTACAATTGGTATCACCATCACCTTAGGTTGGTTGACTAACAATTCATAGAAGTGAAATACATAGAGCACTATTACCCTTGAGAAAAGTATAAATCCAACTATTCTCCCTCCAGTTATGTGCAAATTGTAGAGCAGACTGGGCTCTTTAACTTTGGTATGGCAGCTGATCTAGGAGAAGGAAAATTCTGAATATGAACCTGTTATACTCTGTGTCACATCTTGTTCATACAGAGCAGTCGGTAAATATGTACATGACTACTTTCTGAACACCCTACTATATTTACATGCAGTTGTGTATGCTTGTAAATATTTAAAACATATCTATATACAGTAGCACACAGATGATGTGATTTATGTTGCTGTTTATGTAATGAGAATCTGTAAGGCAAATCCAACAATTGATATCTAAAAAATATGTGCTAATGCTTTGAAACAAAAGGGCAAGAATAAAATCTAAAAAGTTTGTAAATGCAATCAAATACCATTACTCAAAATTTCATGTACTTAGAATATTATAATTGTCTAACTATAGGAAACTTTGAGTAACATCATTTGATTGAATTTGGGAACTTTTAGAATCTATCTATTTATATACTTCATTATTTGTTTGCTCTATTCGTTGGACTAAGGATATTCTGAATTTATCTCTAATAGAGGGATAAGACACCTTCCAAAAGAGGTGTTCTGGGTATGACACTAAACTGCATCTGATGGTGAGGCCCAGTTCTGGAGAGTATGAAATACCTCTTCATTGCCATTACTCCTTGGTTCACTCTGAACTGTAGTAGTAGTACCTGTTAGTGTCCCATCTATGGATCAGATAGATCTATTTAAAAAGTATTTGTTATTGATACTACCAACAAAAAACCTCTAATGAAATATCCCTAGATGGGTTGACATGTTGTTAAAATCAATCAGTCATTCATTATCTATAAGGGACAGAAAGAGTGTCGGTTTATTTTGTATTTACCTCATGCTGAAACTTTTTTTCTTATGAGTCTTTCATATTTATTGTCTATACTATATATTTTCTCAATTGTTAGTGGTTTTGAAAGTGGAATTCAAAGTATGATTGGTTTACAGATAATGAAGAAGTGTGTGTGTGTGTGTGTCTGTGTCTATTTTCTTAAAAAAAAATAGAAAAGAAAGAAAACAAGAATGACTCTTAAGAGTAGACATCATCATAGGAGTTTCTTGTTGACTAGAAATGAACATTATATCAATTGATCTAAGATCTATAATTTATTGGATGATGTAACTTATTGCAAGTCACTTTTCATCAAGGCAGTCGGTTATCATTTTCTCCAAAGTTTAGCAGATGTTATTGTAGACCAAACAGCATTATATTATTTGCTTCTGGTTTGATCAAGAACACAAAGATTGTTTCAGGTTAGATATTCAAAACCTACTGTGAAAAGAATAGTGGTGAATGAGGATAGCAGTTTCCTGAAATACAAGAAAAAGTTGGCCTTCTGAAAGTCATATTGGAAATATTTCAGTTATGTGTATGTATAATAATGAAAAAAAAATCACTCTGACCTAGAATGAATTTATTGAAGATAAGATATTAGTCTGCTGCCGACTATGAAGATCATTGAAATAGTTGGACACTAGTTTTTGGCATGTGTCTCCATATTGAATGAAATTGAGATCTGGGTTTATTTAATACTGATTAGTGAATAACTTTAAGTTAGTTTGTATTGCTGGCAAACTGCTACTTTCTGATGAAGAGATAGTGAACTGTCTTTAACTCTTTCACTGCTGTATGTGACTATATTTGAATTTTTAATGCTATGTCTGGCTATAGTTGAATTTCTTTCTACCTTCTCTATGATGATTCATATTTTTTACCTATTGTGTTATACAGAGAAATTTCTCATTATTTTGGCACCAAATTTGAATATTTTGCAAAATTCTTAAATATATTTTATCAAAACACTGGAAAATTGTAAATTTTGTTTATGCCGCAATAGGCATGAAGCCATTAATTAGAAAAGAAGAAAATTTAACAAGTTGCTCAGGATGTGTATCTGTATAGACAAGGCTGGGTAGGAAAAGTAAAGGATCAGTAACTGTGCCAATGATTGGGATTGAAAGATAAAAGCTTTATGCAATAAGAATGTTTCTGGTTTAGGAGTTTTTGACTTTCCACCAAGTCAGAATTGACTTGAAATTATTTGGGTGGGGGCTTGCATAAATTGGAACTTGTGTGGCCATTTAAAAAAATGCTTGGTCCCCCTCAAGGGCTGACCAATAAACCTGGCCCTTGCCCCTTTTTGGCAAATAGACTGGTGCTGCTTGGTGAAAAGGCCCTTAGGATCAAGCAATTAATTATCTTTCCCAACTTATCTGCCCAAAGGAAGAGATTTTGCAAAATAAAATTCAAAGAAAATGAAAAATAAATAAAATGATATAAAATAAAAAAGGCCAACAATCTAAAACTTTAAGCTGTAGAAAATTGATGGACCCATAATTTTTAGCACACAGAATATTATGGGATGACATTACTAAGAGATTGATAGGAATTGAAATTCACCAAAATTTAGAAACTATTCAAGCTGTAGGATTACTGAACCTTTCTTTTTTTATTTTAATCATATAAAGTAATTACTTAATAGAAGATTTCTTAGTTAGTAACCAAGGTTATGACAATTTTTTTTCCTGTTACTGGAAAGTGAAGACTTAAAAAATGTGTTTGCATTTGTAGTATGAATAATGGCCACTATGAGATCATGAATGTTAATCTCTTGATGTTTGTCAGTTCTCACTGAAACATAATCTAATTTAAAATCTTGCCTGTCAGGTGGCTTTTCAACTCATTGGATTGAGTTTGTATTTGAGGTAAGGGTTAAAACTAAACATTTTATCTTTCCTTCTCTAAGTAAGAAATTCTTTTTTTCTGCTGTTCAATTATTGTTATACTTAGAAATTATACAGAAATTAAAAGCTAAAGCAAATCAAGCTTTAAAAATGTAATCATTTTTAATATTTTTTTAATGTCCCATATTATTGTACTCCCTACATAATGGATTCACCCTCCTCGATAAATACATGTCAACGAGAGCATCAGACGGAGTGCACCAATCAGCATGACACAATCACATGTGTTACCATTTGTGTAGTGGACGGATAGTCACTACCACACTGGACTCTCAGCTTTCTACCAACTAACTACTGTTTAACAGGTTCACTTGTATCTTGTTTCTGCTACTTGAATATATATGTCTTTCTTTGGTCAGCATCACAACACATATTGAGGGTGAGATTTATTCAAAACTTTTGTCTCTGTCACTACACTCCTTTTTGTGATTTTGAGAAAAACAAATCTTAAGAAGTAAACTAATTGGCAAAAAGCACATTATTATTAATTTTCTATAAAAACATAAACATATGGGATTTATCCAATTTGCCATCAAATCAGATATGTCACAAAGTCATTTTATAGTTGATTGAGTCACACATGATGCCAAGCGATAAACTTAGCCTTACTAAACAGGTACTACCTTAGGGAGAAGGCCTCCCTGAGACCATGTAAACAACTTAATTTCAACTACCTGGCATAGTTACCAGTGGGTTCTGGAAGCCAGGTAAGTATTTCTCTTTTGCATAGGTGAGAAACACTTATATTTTATTTTTTTTATTTATTTATTTGGTACCAAACATCATTAACTGATTTTATTTTTCTATATCATATTCTCTGTTTTTTAATTTGAGAAAATGGATCTTAAAAATTACATCAATCTTAGTAGGGCATAATGTTAATTGAGCTAGGCTAGTGGACCATTGTTAATAAGTTCGATTTTTCACTGGGTTCCCCAAATTTCTTGCCAGCAGAGTTTAAATTCTTCTGACTGTATCCTCTGCAGATGGGTAAGATATTTTAAATTAAAGATTGTAATATATTCTAAACTTTAATCTCGGTACTTTTTGAACACATTTTGCATACATATAACTATAACCCAACAACAATGGCCCATCAAAATGTTTTTTTTATTTATGCCACTAAGCAAAAAAACAAACTAAAAACAAATCTAACTTCCATGAGCAGGGTAGTCCCTGTGGCCTAATGGTTAACATGCTGGACTGTGACATAGTAAGCAAATTTGAACTCTAGTTGTGTTGTTATGCTCACTTGCAAACTAATACCCTTGGGAAAGGGTATTAGTCCAAATAGTCCCTTTTATCACTCCAACAAGCTAGGTTAGATAGTATTACTACTATTTTTCTACAAGGATAGATTTGTTATTAAATAATCCACAAAGGTTGATATGCCATTAAAGAAAGAAACAGAAACAAACAAACTTTTGGCCTAAGCTAACCTAAACTTAATAAATGACTATACTAACTTAGTAGATGTGAGTGGTTTAATATTTCATGGCATTGAAAAGGGAATTTGCAAACAGTTCAAATTTTGGCTGGGATGGAACAGTTTGTACTTGTACTCTTAAATAGACATGAATTCATTTCTTCCTTCACCTGTGGGTAAATAAATAACAGTTCTGTTGGATTGTTTAGGGGAGGGTCAATAAAAGAGTACAAGCCATCCATAATTTGGCAGGAATTATTTATAGACTCACCGGTTGGAAGCAGGAGATCGGTCAATCAGCGATAACGAGATCATATATGAGGAGGGGCAATTATCCTCATTTTCACAACATATTGCTATTTTCTACTGACAAGACGTATATTTTAGTATTAGGAATTCCAAAACTAGAGGACAGAATGGCTACCTGAATTCTAACAAATTCAATTAGAGCCCTTTAGCCTTGTAAAAGGTAATTCATCTTAGATATCAAGTAATAAGTTAGGTCTGAGATCAATCCTTGCTGTTGATATCATTTAACACCTTATCACTTATTGCTTAACTGGCTCATTGGCCTAGTGGATAGTGTTTGCCAATGGTCCGGGAGACCTGGATTCAATCCCAGGTCGCGTCATACCAAAGACTTTAAAAATTGGTACTTGATACCTCCTTGCTTAACACTCAGCACTATAAGGTATGTATTAAGGGTAAAGTGGAGCAATCCAGGGAAAGGAGTAGTGCCCTCCCTTATACCTTGGTGTAGTAGCTATTGAAAAGGGAGCCTTCTGGTCACCCTCAGCTACAGTCACCAACAACTAACTTATTGCTTATCACTTTAAGAAACATCACCAAGTAATCTCTATTGTCTATAGAGATAGCATGAAAGGGAATTACTTGGCATGGCAACTTGACAACTGATAGGTTATCATCATCAACAAGGCATGCTGATGACACAGATTCCTTTGATTCTCTTGCCAACCATCCTTATCAGCCATTGCACTTGGCCAGTCTACTAGATGGTATCCAATATCCAAACAGAGATGATGAATGTAAATTTTCTGCTAGTTGACCAATATTGGTGTGTCTAGGTGTAGGAGTCCATTGGACAATGTCACTTATCTGTTTCTTCTTATTTCTCCAACAGTGACCAGCGTGTCTTGCTTATCTTACTTGGTTGGTTTGTGAGATAGGAAGTAAATGGCCATACAGCTGCCGTTTTGTAGAGTACTGCTTCTAAAATTTGTTCAAAACTGCACACACCTTTATACAGGAAATAACAATTTTAAAAAAAGCAGAAAAATTTTTTTTTAAATATTCATCATAGGCTGAAAATCTCATATGTTTTCTAATGAAATGTCAATTTTTGGAAATATTTTAGTGAACATTCGTAAACTATGGTGAAAAAATTTTAAATAACAAGAAAAAATGTAATAATGTAAACATTGTTAAAGAACCAATTAACTTGAGTGTTTTTATTTAGTAAAATAGTTGAACGTGCCTGTTTGAGTGAAGGCAGTGTTGAATAAGTACTATGGAAGTGTTTAACATTGAGCGTGTGTAGAAAGTTTTCATTGCTTTGCACAAGAATAAGGAAGTAGAAAATCAAGTGCATGAATCATGAAGTGCAGAGCCCAGTTTTGGTGAAAGTCTGGTAACCATAGAAACTATGTTCTGTGTAAATAGGTCTGGGGAATGTGTTGGGATGGGGGTTACATTCAGTTAAGTTGGCAGGTCTGTCCCTGACAAGTGAGATAAGGAGGAAGGCTTAGCCAAAAGCTGTTATCTACTGACACATACAAAATGTTTTTGGTTTTTTGGGGGGCGGGGGGCCGGTGGTGGTTTCTTTCCATTTTCTAATTTTGGCTCTAATTTGGAACATGTATCCTTTTGCTAACTTTTTGTCTAAATTATTTGCATGTCTTAATGAGAATGAATTGCCATAAATGTGAATTAATTTCAAGTAAAAAAGAATAGAAAAATAAAATTGATACATGAAAAATTTTCATTTTCAGGGTAGAAAGATCTCTGCCTCTCTCTTTTCTCCTTTCTCTCTTTCACTGTTTCATGCTCTCTCTCTCTCTCTCGATGATACAACCTAGCTTGTTCAGTGATTTTAATTGAAGTGAATTCTATAAAACCAGTACCTTTTATAAAGATACATTGTAATATTTTTCATGCAAGAATCTAACAGCTGCTACAGCTGTTATTTTATTAATTCACTGTTTACATAACCTTTGATATCTTGGATAAGATTTCTTAAACAAATATTGACAAAACTTTCATTCAGTCTAATGATTATACTTGCATAGTTCCCATCATAAATGACAATATTATTTATATATGGGTCAGCATTTTTATTTGCCAATAGATTCAAAGGCACTTGTGGCATGGTGATTATCTTGTAGGAAGTGAACATCAGAACTTCAAGATGGTGAAAAATGTTGCTTGAAAAGTGATGGATGTTTCAAGCAACATTTTTCATCATTTTGAAGTCCTGATTAAGGATTATTAAAACTGAAACATTCTAACATTAACTTTCCATCGTAATAAATTCATCACTTTTGGATGAATTTGTTTTTCTATTTTTTCTTATATGTGTATGTATATACATATACATGGATACAAACACCCGCACAGAATAGACTCTATTAAAAAAAGAAAAAATCTGTAGAGGCCAAAGTTTGTCACAGACAATTAACTTGAACTGGACATTCACAGACACAAATCCTGGAATTAAAAAGGACCACAACCCTATCAGAACAGTCATCACTATAAATCAAAGGACAGAAACGTGTTGAAGAAAAAATGAATCATGGAAATGCAAATTCATTTGTGGATTTATTCATTGTGTTTGTGTGTATATGTGTGTGTATATATATATATATATATATAAAGTTGGTAACAGTAGTCGAGGGCAACTCAAAGGCTCTCTTTTCAATAGTTACTGCACTGAGGTGTCGGGGAGGGTACAACTCCTTTCCCTGGATTGCTCCACTTTACCTTTGATATGTACCTTATAGTGCTGAGTGTTAAGCAAGGTTGTATCAAGTACCTTTTTTTGAGTCTTTAGTATGACTTGACCTGGGATCGAACCCTGGTCTCCATTGCCATTGGCAAAGTTGGTGAATAAGATGTTGCCACTATGATTGAAGGCAGTTTAAAAACTGTCCAAAGTCTCCATTGTCAACAATGACCGAAGATGTTTGAAAGTACTTAGACTAAACCAATAGTCTTTGGACTTCTCACCTGAAGTGATAGTACTTGTTAGTGTCAGATTGATCTATTCATATTTGAGAAGACTGTATGCAAAAAACAACCTCATAAGAAACCGCTACACAAAAAATGTAAATATGAATGTACAATAAAGGCAATTCCCTAATCTCTAGACATAAAATAACCCTAGATGGGTTGACATGCTGTTAAAATCAATCAATCTTCTTAATCAGACTGGTTTCTTTAACCTTTTTAAGGCAAACAGTTGAGAAGGAAAACTCTGAATTCATACCAGTTGTACTCTGCTTAAAAATAAATCTTGTGTTATGTCCTGCTCATGGTGGAGGAGATGGATAAATACATACATATATACAAGCATAATGAGATAAATGTTCTTAAGTTTAGATTATTGAATAAAGGCTCTTATCTGAAAATAGAAGTATATATTTAATTTTGTCAGGCCTCTGTATATTACAATACACTACATGGGAAAAGGCAAAAAAGATGATTAAAGACTATAGTTCTGAGGTATTTGGGAGTTTTTGATGTCTCAGTATTTCTGTAATTATAATACACATAGTTAAACTTGAATTTAGAATCTAACCCAGTCAGCTGGGGCTGTAGAATACACCAACTGCATCTCTACAGAGGGATAAGACCCCACTAATGAGTGTTCTGGACATGACATTAAACCATCTGATAGTGAGGCTTCAGCCTTGGAAATTGGGAAGGTCCTATCTATGGGTCAAATAAAACAAACTATGTGTGCAAACAAATAACTGATGTTAAATTGTGACTCTTATATAGCAATACTTGAAACACTTTAATTTTGTGCAAAAAAGAACTCGGACTTGTTTAAGAATGTTATCTACAAAATGTGTTTACAAATCTTACATACATTTGATATATATGTATAAAGAGGCATTAATTTGGCATTAAATAACCTAAAATGGTTGATATGCCATCAAATCCAACTAAACCACTCAATTCAAAATCTATTTTGGATACATGTGCTTTTTGTAATATAGTATTGTTTATGGTAAATTATGTATATTCATGTAGCAACAAGGTTGTTTTGCCTATGATTGATTGACATCGCAAATACTCTCTTTAAGTGGAAATATTGAAATGGAGTGAGTCTGTTGACAGTTTTCAGGAGTGGATGGCTGAGATTGCAGGATTAAAATGGTTCCATCAAGACCTTGTCCATTTTGGCTGGCCTCTTGCAGAGTGAGAAGAGAAGCTGACTGCTTTCTATAACTGTCTGTGGTAGTGATATATTGATTCTTGGTTTCTCTAGGGAGACAGAGATGTGACTAATTGGTGAAGGAGGAGACAGTTCAACAACTTGCAATTCTATTGCTACCAGGTACATGTAGAGTTGAAAGAAAGAGACTGCAGAAAGAGCAGGGTCTTTTGATCCAACCTCACCAATCCCTTTCTTTGTACCCTGATCTAGAATGGAATAGTGAAATAAACATAGATTCAAACATAGATAGTTATCTATCTTTTATCTATATATTACTAAAATTCTTTGTGTGTGTGTGTGTGTGTGTGTGTGTATGTATGTGTGTGTGTGTGTGTGTGTATATATATATATATATATATATATATATATATATATACACACACACACACACACAAAGAATTTTAGTAATTTGCACTTATATATATATATATATATATAATACAGATTGGGTGTTTTTAAAAAAATTATCATTTGAGGATGTTACAAAAAACTTATATTTAGTAAGTAAGTAAGTAAAGTTAGTGACCTTAGTCGAGGGTGACCAGAAGGCTCCCTTTTCCATAGCTACTACACTGAGGTGTAGGGGAGGGTGTTACTCCTTTCCCTGGATTGCTCCACTTTACCCTTGATATGTACCTTATATTGCTGAGTGTTAAGCAAGGAGGTATCAAGTACCATTTTTAAAGTCTTTAGTATGACGCAACCTGGGATTGAACCCAGGTCTCTCAGACCATTGGCAAACACTCTAAATCTTTCATAATTTATATCCTTTTGTAATCTACTAACTTGACCAATTCTCATTCAAATGATTTCATGTTAAAAAAAAAAACAACTCAAAATTCTGTTTAATATTTAGATGGCTTTTCTTTTTCAGTGAATGGTAATTCTATACCTGAAAACAAAAAAGCATAAAATATTAAACCTAGAATCTCGATTTGTTTCTACATATCCTATTGAAATTTGAGATCATTTGAATGTGAGAATTAATCAAGTTAGCTGATAATGAAATTATATAGATTTTTCTGAAACTCTGTGTGTGTGTGTGTGTGTGTGTTAATGTACTAAGATGAAAAAACATAGGTGTTCAGAGAATGATTTTATCTATTGAATTATTTGCCAACATTAAATGTTTCATCAGGGTGTGTGAGTTAAATGAAACAAAAGGTGAGAGTTTTAAAACATTTAATTTCCATTGGTAGCCTTCTGTTTCAAATTGGTGTGATGTAATTAGCATTCTAATACTTATTCTTTTTTTAAAATTCAAATCACAGCAGTTTGTTAATTTACTTCACATATACCTATTATGAATATTTCATAAATACCTGTTTTTGTCAATGTTTGCCTTGTTTCTATCTCTGTTTATGAAACCAAATCATCTTAAATAAGGGATTTTGTAACTTTTCAGCACCAATCTGATCAAATAAGTTCTGAAGATCTAAAGACCGTTGAAACATTTAACTTTAGCAAATAATTCAATGAATAAAATCATCCTCTGAATCCCCTCCCCACTTTCTGTACATTTTCATTCTGTCAGATTCATTTCCAGTTTTTCTGTGTGTGTGTGTATATATATATATATATATATATATATATATATATATATATATATATAGTCATCCACAGACTGTTTCGTTCTATCAGAACTCTTCAGTGTGGCTAGACACGCAGGACACTCGAAGCCGGGATAAAACAGCACATCAGACAGAAATTTTTAAAACACTAGCAATACACTTAAAATGCTCTAACTTAAAAAATAAAGCAATTTCCAGTTCAATTTGCAACTGAATTCTACTTTTGTGGGATCTGCATTTATACTGAGTGTCAGTTTTTTAATCATCCAAATTCTAGATATAATGGAAATAACTTTGAAATTAGCATCCTTCACTCCTTCTTAAACAGAAGCACCAATATCATTATGGACTGTTGTTGTAATAAGGACCTAATGTATTTTGGGATGTCTAGTTTTCATTGGAACTCTCTACGGGTTGTGCAGTTTTTCAGTGATCAACTCTTAAATTTCTATTTAATCAGGACAGGTTGTCAGAGATGTGCATAAGATATATTTTTATACACTTACATACTGTAATTATTTGTATATGATACACACTATTTTATAGATTTTTATGATGGTATGACTGGAAGTAAATTATATCTATGATCCAAACTAACTAACTTTTGTTTCATACCACTTCAGAGAACTGAGCTGTATGTTTATATTTTGTTTCTTTTATTGTAAACCTATTTTCATTGAAAATTTATGTTTTCATGTGAACATGTTCTTGCCTTGGTTATAAAACTGTAAATTTTGTGCTTCAAAACATTATATAAAATACTATTATATATGAATGTTTTGAATAAATATAATATCCTGAAACATTTTTTGTTAAACAAAAATTTATTTTACAGCAAATTTGGAAGATTTTATTCCCAAGCATGCATGTGTTTTTTTTTTTTTTTTTTTTTTTTTTTTTTTGAAGGCCTATTATTAAAATAACACTTTGAAATTGCACTTAAAAAAAAAACTAAAATTATAAGTGAAATTTAAACATTAATTATAAATGTCTAACTTTTTTGTGTTCAGGCAGCTGTTTTTCATTCATTCAAGTTTAAATAAAAATGATTGATGAATAAAAACAAATAGTCTTTCATCTTATCTAGCTTGTTACCTGTCTTATTAAATAATGATTCATAATGAAAATATCAATTTATCATGGTATGAAAGGCCACTAAAAATTTGTTGTATCTTTGTGTGGAAGGTGGCCTGTCATAAGCATTTTTGAAGTTTGTTTTCTGAATTAATTTAGACTTCTGTATCTTTATGCTTAGGATACCAATTTTATTTGCTTTCTGTCTAAATGATACTTTTTCTGATTAATTCTACACCTTTTTGATGTTGATTTTATTTGCTATTGGGATGACAGATGTTCCTAATCAATTTTAAGCCAAAGTATTCCAGGTGCCAACTCCCATTTTAAATACCTTTCAAAATATTCCTTGAGGTCAAGAGTTCACATGCCAAACTTAATCAAGACTGAGCATTAGTCTAAGTAAAAATGAAACAATTTGTATGTGTATGTATGTATATATATATGTGTGTGTGTGTGTGTGTGTATTAAGATACAAGAAAATTAGGAATTGTATTCCATAATAAATTCATTTCACTTTTTCAAATTTTGAAATCCATCTGATGAGCTTGAAAAAGTGAAATAATTTTTGGAATACAATTTCTAATTTTCTTGTATTTTAACCAAAAAATGTATATTTTGTATTAAATAGCCATGCATTGAACACTCATTCTTTGGATATGCTCAGTCCTTATTTACTTGATATATAGTGTGTATGTGTGAACAAGCAAAGAAGATATATGCTATTGACATCTTCGTGGGGATTGAATTGAACTCCACACTGAAACTGAATGTAGTATACATGTTTGTTATTACCCAATTTGCAAGACTGTAAAACATGAGTTTTTGTGTAATTTTTCCGTAGTCTACTTTCTCAATAAAATATAAAGTGTGTGTGTGTATATATATATATGTATGTATGTGTATGTATATATATATATATATATATATATATATATATATATATTGACCTTGTTTGCTAAGTAGCTGTTCTAATTCTTCAAGCTAAACAGGATGTGTATTTACTATGAGTAAATCAATCCCTGAATACTTGATATTTGAAACTGTCTTTTAACATGCCTTGTTAGAGACATCAGATCATTTTAGCTTATAACATTTTAATTATAACAAGGAAAAAAAGATCAAGCTTATTCAACAACAACTGTTTGTTTTTTTTGTGTTGTTATTTAACTAAGTCTGATTGATACAAAAGTCATAATTATGTCTCGGCTAGGAAGATTATTAAATCCTCTATATTTCGTGGTTTGTTCAAAAAGTTTTGAGGCTGAAGCTGTATTTATTGAGACAAATGAACAATAAATGGAGTTTTTTCCATTGGTTGAAGCACCTTTTGAAACTTTGCTTTTAATATAGTATGTAGCTGTGTTTCATTTAATATCCTCCACATCCTCAAATCTGAATTTTCTCTTTAGAAAAGAAAAAAACATGCACAGAACTGGGTCTGGTGAATATATAATTTTATTCAAAAAGTATTGAGTTAGCACTGACAAATGTAGACTGCTGCTCTGATGATGAAGCTTAGAATATATCAACTGCATTCCATGCAGAGCAGTATGCGCCCCCCCTCCCCTAAGAGGAGTATCTTGGGTATGACACTAAACAGCAACTGGGAAATGTGGAATACCCTTACATTGCTATTACTCTGAAGTCCATTCTCTCCTGGAGTCATAATACCTGTTAAGGTCTCATCTATGGGTCAAATAGATCTATTTTATTTATTATTAGTATTAGATCAAAATACTTAAAACTATATAACTATGAAAATTATCATTGTTAGTCATGAATAATTGAAAGTATAACTATTATCAAATAGGAATAGGTACTTGAAACCATATAATTTGTTTAATTGTTAGTATTAGACAGTAATGCTTGAAACCATATAAATATTTGAAAATTATTTCTATTATGTAGGAATATCTGATGTCATATACTTGTGTACAAACAAATGATTATAGACAATAAAAAAGTGCAATTACAAAAAAAAAATGTAATGGAACATAGAAAATAGTGTTATGATTATAATCAAACATTTAAAAATGAATTAAATTTTGGTATTAGATCCTTCATAAGGTGTTGAGATGCCATTAAGCAAATAAGCCAAACCATATTAATATATAAGTTACTCAGCTACACACATGACTTTTTGAATTAAAAATTTAAAAATATTTTAAACTTTAATCTCAATACGTCACACTTTGCATATATGTAACTGTAACCCAGTAATAATGGCACATTACAGTGAGATTTTTGTTAGAGCAATATGCTTTAAATTAATAAATAAAACAATTTCCAGTCCAAATTATAATTATGTGTGTGTGGGGCCAGTGTTCACTGAACATTTTTATCTAATCAGTCAAATTATTGATATAATAGTGATAATCATGAAATACTTTACTCCTTCCTAAATAGAAACATCATTATCATCATGGGCTGCTGCTACAACAGGAATACAATGAGTCATTTCATAATTCCCTTTCTTTTTTTGTCCTTCTCTCATCATATATTATTCAAAGAATCTATGGTCGCAAAATTTACTATGGTTACTAATAAGAACTTTGTGCATCTTTCATTATATTACTGTCTTCCAAATTTGAAAAAATAGTTTCTATTTGAAATGTAAATACGGTGTTAAATTAAACATTTACTTTTGGTTCACCCTGTTGGCTGACTGTATCCCCAACTGAAGGATAAAGCCCCTCCTCCCTCAAAAAGGGGACATCCTGGTTATAACACTCAACTATATCTGATGGTGAGGCTCACATTCTGGCGAACTAAATAGTGTGCAGTAACCCCTTCATTGACAGGTCCACTCTGACCTAGAGTGGTAGCATCTGTTAGGGTCTCATCTATAGATCAAATTGATCTATTCAAAAATCATTTTTATTCAATAGGACCATGTGCAAAAAAACCTCTTAAACAACTAAAAGAAAAAATTTGAATATGAACATACAATGCTATTCTCTAAACACTTGGTATGAAATAACCCTAGATGGTTTGGCATACCATTAAAATCACTCTTAATCATTTACTTTTGGTCCGTCAGGCCAGCCAAACTGTATCTTTATTTTTTTGACATTTAGCGGAAAATTTCCTAACCATAACACAGGACTTTTTTTTTTTTTTTTTGTTTTGTTTTTTGTAAAAATGGTTTTATAAAATTTTTTACGTGTGCGTCTTGTTTAAACTTAATCATGATTTTAAAAAGCATTGGTCAAATATAATCAAGTATAAAAACCAAAAGACAAATACACATCCCCCCCCTTTTTTTTTTAAAGATATATGACAGCAAAAGGAAATTAATCAAATTAAAATTCTTTATTTGCATTCTTGTAAGATTTAGCAAATCTGTTTTAAGCATTTTCTTTGTTTCTGACTAAAGATAATACACACAATGTTATATAAAATCCAATTTTATACCAACCAATTAAAATGCAGCTCCCTCATTATATACGCATTTTTTTTCTGTTCATTAATCTGTAATCAAAACAAAAAGAAAACAATTAGTCCATTTTTCATGACATTTTAATAGAGAATTATAAGACAAATACTTTTTTTTTTTTTTTATATCAAGAAATACTCATGATCAAAACCTTACAAGTGTAGTATTGGAGATGTATAACTGGATGACAATTAAACATATGGCCTCGATAATCATTCAGTTATCTTGTCTTGGCTTGTCACTGGATATGAGGAGACGGCATTATATGATTCATACAAGTGTGTAATAATGGAAACCATGGGATGCATCATGGTGAATGTGAAGCAAAGCAGTTAAATCCAAAAGACGGCCAGTAGCACGTTTCACCTGATGCTGAGTGGAGGAACCTCATAGGTCAATTGCCAGTATCTTCTTGTTCAGTCAGAAAACTAATGCTACTCATCTATAAGGATGGCATCTATTGATGAGAAAAATAGCCATCAAAAATACCCATGACTCCAATTCAATTGAATTAAAGCTCTTGGGTGATAGGGAAGCATTATGTTCTTCCTCCTCATGACTGGTAAAATAGTAGGGTCAACTGGGCTCTCTAATCTTGGTAGATCAACCAGTCTTGAGAAAGATTCATTAATGTCCATGTTCTAAGGATGTTGAAGAAGGCCTATTTAAGAGAAGCACTGGAAAATTACTCTTGTGTAATATTGTCTAGTCTATCATATAAAATTCTAAAATGAAATGTACATGAATACATGTCTATGAATAGACAGCATTACGAAAGAGATTTCAAATACTAACAAACAATTCATTGAGCTAAAAAAAAACAAAAGATTTTCAGTTTGGTTGCATAAAAAAATATCCTTGTATTGTACTATTTTCTTTGTATCTAATTTCAAATGAGTTTTTTTTTAAATTCATATTTTGTTTTTTAAAGAAATATTGCCTTATTTTTTATTTATTTGTTTATTTATTTTTCTTTTTACTTTCTTCTCTCTCCACCTCATTTGTTTTCTCTTCTTGTCACACTAGAAACCAAAATTCTTTGTTAATACTGATCTCATAGACTACTGAGAGTGAGTTCAATTTCCATAAATGTAGGCTTGTGCCATAAATGTGTCTAAAGTACCACAATTATTTGTGTATAAGATGCACTTTTTTTTCCAGATTTTTTAGCCCAAAAGTTAGGGGTGCATATTATATATGAGAATTATATAATTAACTTTTTTCTGGCCACATGCCTCATCATATTCAAAATGGAATGATTGAAAGTTATATCTATAGTCCAAACTAATGTGTTTTATGGCATTACAGAGAGAGAGATATCCACTTGAATGTGTGTTTGTTTACAATTTTGTTTCTCCTAATGAGAGCTTATTTTTGCCACTAGTTTGTTGCATTTTTGTTTGAACCTATCTGAATACTTGCTCTAAATTCTGTGTAAATTTTATGTTTTAAGGCATAATTCAAACTGTATAAATTGTTATTTCTAGTCACTACAGACTGCTAAAAAGTTAAATAAATGGTAAATTTAGATGCTATAAATTCTAAAAAGTGCATATACACAAGAAATATATATATATATATATATATATACCCCACACACCAAATTTTGTAGTCCTAAGTAAGGGTTGTATGATATACATAAATAATTACAATAAGCAAAGTACCCTCACTGTCTTTTCTGTTTCATCTATTGGTTTTTCTCCCTCCATTTTTGTCTCTGAAGTGTTAAAAAGAGATTAACTTCTTAGCAAAAAAGATAGAATTGACAAAGTTTGCCAGAACTTTTCCACAGTCAGACAGACGTAGTTTGAAAGGATGCTACAATTCAATACTTCCATTTTGTATAGGATGTCTTTTTATAAAAAATAAATACATGATTTTTTTTTTGATTTTTTTTTTTTTTTTTTTTTTTACATTAATTTCGGAACACTGTGTATATGAATATTAAATAGTACCATGCTCTAGTAATTTCCTGATTATATTTCATAGAATAGATATTGGCATTTCCTGTAAGAGTTGCTTCCATTTAATAGAATTTATTTGAATGTTTTCCCCAAGCTATGAAGTAAGTATAAGTGCTGGTAACTGCATCCATAACATCAAATAACTTTCCATTGCCAATAATGGGTGCGGTTATCAGTCTTGCTATTGATCGTCTAGGATTCCTAAAGCTCTATTGAACAAACTGAAATGTGCGAGTCTTTATGAGGTCTCTAAATAACCCATTGTGTTGCTGCACCCCCTCTCATCTTCCTTGATGCATCACTGTAATCTCCGACTGAGAATTGAATTATCTTTATCTTTGCTGTCTAAGTCCTGAAAGGGGAGTATTCTTTTCTCTACTGACTTTGTAATATTAGTTGCAATTTTGGTAGTGTTGTCTATATAGACTCTATATATAATGGTTCTATAGGATGAAAGACATTGTATTGGGCCGAGCTGTGTTATGATAAAAAATGCATTGCATTTAATGTGGCCTGTGAAATCAGGAATGGTTGTGGCTCAGTCAGTAAAAACCTCTCCCTTTTTCTTTTTTCTTCTGCTGACACTAAAAATAACATATAGACTTAAACTGTTTGTAGTTTACTAGATGACCTAAGAACCTCATTAGGTTTCTATTGTAACACCTGTCCATGATGATATTGATACTTCTATTTAGGAAGGAGTGAATGTATCCCACCTAGTATTACACAGCTATCTCTATTATATTGATGATTTAAATGATTACAAAAAATGAAATTCAGCATGAATTCAGATTCCACAAAATTAAGTTGCAAATTGAACTTGAAACTGCTTTATTCTCTTGGTGCATTTTAAGTCTATTACTCTAAAATCTTGATCTGTTTTTTTCCTTTATTACAGTTATATAACTTGTGTGTGTGTGTGTGTGTATATATATATATATATATATATATTGGTAAGTCCATGAAGAGATTTGTAGTTTTTAGAATTTTATTTATTTACTTTGTTTTTACATACGTGTATGTTTCCAGTTTGTTGCTCTTGTCAGAGAACATATATGGCACAAGGCCTTGTCAATGAAACTTGAACTCACTTCTGTTTGCAGTTTGAATGATTTTCAGTTGGTTATAGGTTTTTATAGAGGTCATCCTCTCTTTTTCTTTGTGTGTTTTACCTTAGTCTGCTTTACTCCTCATTGATATTTGATATGTTTTTATTGTTGTGTGTGTGTGTGTGTGTGTGTGTGTGTGTGTGTGTTGGAGTGGTTTTGGATTTCACTAACAGTTATTTTTCCTCTGTGTGAGTGTGTGTCTTGGAGATTATTTTGTGTGTATATGTGTGGTAGTATGGTTTGAAATTTACTAATAACTATTATTTTCTAATAATTTTTATCTATCTATCTATCATGTTTACAGCTCAATGCTTTCGTCAGAGAACATGTCTGGCACAAGGTCTAGTTAATGGGGTATTCAGTGAGACTTGAACTTACTCATGTTAATAGTTTGAATGTTTTTTTTACTTACTTATGGTTTTTTTTTTTTTTTTTTTTTTTATGAATGCATATATATATATATATATATACACTCACACACATCATGAGAATTTTAGTAATACATAGACACTCCTCGAAACAGAGACTGTTACTTATTTAAATAGCACTCAGTTGGCAGGGCTTACAATATACTGACTGTAGAGGTGAGTCCCTCCCTCATTCAAAAAAAAGGTATCCTAGGTATGACACTAAACTGCATCTAATGGTGAGGCTCCAGTTTTAGAATTGTAGGAAGTGTGGAGTAACCCTTGATTGCCATTATTCCCATGTCCACTACCCAGAGTGATAGTACTTGTTAGGGTTCCATCCGTGGGTCAAATACATATGTTTGAAAATTATTAGTATTGGATAAAAATATATGAAACCATATAGCTGTTCAAACAAATTATTGTTAAATAAAAATCAGTACTTTAAACCATATAATTGTATATAGATTTGTATTAGATAGGAATACTTGAAACCATACAACTGTGTGCAAATTATTTGTATAAGAATACTTGATATCCTGACTGTCTGCAAAATTCTCTTAAAAAAACTGTACAAAAAATGTGAATATGAACATAAAATGAATGTAATCCCCTAACCTTTATGCATAAAATAACCCTAGATAGGTTGACATGCCATTAAAATCAAATAATTATTTGATAAGTAGATTGTTATCAATAATAATAAGTGTAAAAACAGTAATTTTTATGGGGTTTTCCCCCAAAATTATTTAAATTATGTAAAGGGTTATCTTTTTATAATTGCCTTTTTCACAAATAGCATATTTAAAACAATGTATTATAATAAACTTTGTTATCAAATTTTATTGAGAATTTTTTTATAGAATCTATATTGATAATTGGAATACTAAAATAATTGTTCCCATTTAATTAAACATTACTAATTATATCTATTAGTAGTTCTTCAAGCTGAAGATGTAAATATTTATATGGGATTATTTCTTTATTAAAACTAACAGTCTGGACAAAAAAAAAGAAAAGTGTTTAGATCAATAAATCACTTTAGGGTCAGTCATTTAAAACAAAAGATATTTCTCTAAATACTTCATGTAAATTTTCTAGAACAATATTAACTTAATAAGATAATATAAAAATAATATAAAAATCTCTTTTCTCTTACTTATGTCGATTTGTCTCTTATAATAATTACCAAACATAGCCATTAGGTATAAATATTCAATTGTTAAAAAAAAAAAAAAAAAGCATTTTTAAAAAAACTGAAATAGAAGAGATTTTTGACATTTGTCTGTTAGTTTTTGATTCAGGTCATGTCCAGTATAAGTATATACTTTGCTATTTTACACACACACACACACACACACACACACACAAAATTGAGTCAAAAGTTTTGCAATATTTTAGTACTTGTTAGTTTGTGGTGCATAGATCAAATGACCAAAGCAGTTCAACTACCTGCTATGGTTGATAGTATTGTTGTAATCGGTATGTTAACATGTGGATTGCTTTTCTCTATGTGTAATTTGAAAGCTAGACAGATGAATGTGCAGGATAGTCTAAATCTGGAATTTATTATTTACAAGTAAAATGGAAACAACTTTGTAAAGGATTTGAACTTGGGTTGTGGATTCCATTTCCTATGATAATGACCATTTTGTCACAAACATCTCCATTCAAGATTCTACAAGCTCTCAAGAAAACTTTAAAATGTGACTTATGACAGGGACATTTTAAAGCTATATTAAATCAATATTAGAATATATTCCAAGGTCAGTATTCAGTACTTTATCCCAGTTTATCATTCAATCACTAAAGTAACCTTATTTTAATTACACTAAAAAAGAAAATAACAAGGCACATCACATCCAGCATACATTTTATATTAGATAAATTGGATGAAGAAAGAGATGAAGCTAATGAAAAGTCTTTAAAGAATAAACTGAAAATAAAACTTAAAAATTTTAAGTTTGTGAGACAATACTGAGTCATCTGAGTGTATTCAATTAATTCAGGAATGCTTTGTTGTAATGAAGGAATATAAATGATACCTCTTCCAAAAAAAAACTATTCAGTGTTTGTTTGGTATTAGATTGAAGAATCACTGTTATATCTGTATATTTGAACTGCTTTCAGAACTAGTTTTTCATGCCCTATTGGCTGGGGTTGTGAAATATATCAATTGCATCTCTGCAGATGAGTAAGACCACTCACTCCCCACAACAAGTTTCTCAGGTATGACACTAAACTGCATCTGATGATGAGACTCCAGTCTTAGAGCTTGGGTAAATTAGAAGTACCTCTCATTACTCTCAGGTCCACTCTAACCTGCAATAGTAGTACCTGTTAGGGGCTTATGTATGGGTCAAATAGAACTGTTCATTCATTTACTAAGGATTACGCTGGATACAAAAAGAAATTTTTGAAATGGTATTCAGGCACCATACATCTTTTTTAGCTAATATGAGGGTGCTGAATCTGAAAAATGACCTTCCTTTTTCTTGGTTAGCTATCATACAAAAATGCCTCATTTTTTTGGAAAAGATTTTTTTCCTTTGTTTTCTGTATATATTGTCACGTGATATCCCGCGGAGACGATAGAGGTAAGATTAATACTATCCTCCCGTTGGAATGAACAGTGGAAACCCGTCAAAAAGTGACTGTTAAGAGAGAATGTGGGTCACAGAGGGGGTATCAACAGGTGTTGGTACTTAGTAACCTCAGGTCGCCGGACACCGGAAGGGGAGGGAGAGAGAAGCCAAATGATTGGCTGGGACCCCAAAACGGAAGTGGAGACTCCCTCCCCTCAGCGGAAGTAAATAATAGGAAAGTTAGTTTTTGAGCATTTTACTCCGGGTTGAAGACAAAAGAATAACTGAGACACGAGGGACCCCAGGTTCTTCAAGCCAGTGTAAAAAAAATAGAACAAAGTCTATTAGCCCGTGAAAGAAGAAAGATTCTCCAGTGGAACCCCGTTGAAAAATAAGATAAGTAACTTTGGGACCATTTCTCCTTTATACCCAAATTTTGTATACCACTCTCTCTCTCTCTCAATTTGAAGAAAAACAAAAGTCAAGAAAAGACATTTATATTCGTGGACTGTCCAATTATATGTTTTGACACTTTGAAAGTGAATATAACTGTAGTAAAGGAATCATATTTTTATGTTACCGCGTGGTCGATGTTGTTACTTCATGCTTCCTTTTCAGCTTCTATTTGCCTTATGTTATCTTGCTTAGAATTGTCCTATTAATTCCTTAAAAATATCACACGGGAAACTGGAGTTGCCGACTACTACAATATAATATTATTACGACTAAAACCTATAGGCTCATATCTTCTGTTGTCTGGGGGGAAGAAGTTTAGCGGCCTGGTGGGTGTGTGTATAGTGTGAAATTTGGAACCCCTTGCCAGCGGCGGTCAGTCTGGCCCTAAATTAATCCCTCACGTAATATGCCAGGTCTTATATGCCTGAGAGAAAAACACTGAACGAGGACTTATTATATAGGGGATCAAGTGCCAACCTGCCCCGTCTTCACACGTGCAAAAATAAAGTCCCGTTTTGGGATTTTAGTCAATTTGCCGTCACAATATGATATTGACTGATGGCAATATTTCTCAAAGTAGAATTTTAGAAACCTTTCAATTCATATATTGGTCTGCTTATTGAGAAATACTATTTTTGCTATAACAGACTTTAGGTCTTTAAAAATAACAATTGAATATACCAAGGCCAATAAGTATTTTCATCAAATCATTTGATAAATTAACAGCAGAAATAAAACCTTTGTGAACCTAAGAACTATGGTAAAAATTTTCTCTTTCTTGATTGTCTGTCATGTTCAATGTTATTTAAATCCCTTTTGATACTTCAGCCGTAGCCAGTCATTATTAGTTTGTCCCACCGCCCCTGGTAGCCTTCTTCTATTGTTTTGATTTTCTGATTGAATCATTCTCCTTACTCATCACTCACATTGCCGCGATTATCCAGAAATTTATCTAGATGGCTATGTAAAAAATGAACCTTAAACTCATGTTAGTGTCTATGTCCTGTAGACTTTTCAACAGCTTTTTCACTAATTTCTTGTAGTTTTTGACCTAACGATTACTTAAGAAGTTTTTCACCATGTCAACAAACAATTTCCGAGCCCATAATTCCAATTCATTCATTGAATAAACAAATTCATCATCCTTAAGGATTTTCTTGATGTTATGATGTAACCATTTTCATGATGTATATCATGTACAGTGGAATAGGTAAATTCAGTTGGGATGTCTTTAGTTGGAGTTTCTTTCCATCTGTGAAAACAAAAGCTCTCAATGTGCTTGCTTTCCTTCCATAGTGAAGGGACAAAAGTGATGGAATAAATTTATGAATATCAGACAGAAGATTTTAGGGTTTCATTTTTTTAATGTCACCTTAATTATCAGGTTTACTAAAGTGTATTACTGATAAAGTTTATCAGTTAATTTGAATTTTGGTAATAAATTAGAAAAATTTTGTTCTTTTATGACTCAAAAACACTTTTTCTCTTATAAAAATTGTTTATTTCATGTGACTGACATAAATTGGTCAGCCTATTTGAAAACTGATGGGTTTCTATAACCATTATTGACTTAATTTTAAAATTGGCTGAGATCATGAATTGATCTTTTTTCCAAAAATGAGCAATTAGAGTACAGTAAAAACGGTAACTAAGGTCATTTTCAGAATCTGCACCATCAAATTAGCTAAAAAAACATAGTTTGTTTTTTGGCACCAAAAATCGTGTTGAACAGTGTTATTAGTTATTGATACTTGAAACCATTTAACTGTGTGCAAACAAATGATTAATATTAACAAGAATTATAAATTATGAATAAACCACAAGGGTTGATATGCCATAAAACACTAACCAACTAGCCAATGTACTTTTTCAGTTACTTCATATCATAAAAAGCCCTGTACATGATCAAAAATACCCAAAAATTTCACATATATAATTATATATAGATTGTATTAAAATAAATAAACTGATTCTAGTAAAAAATGACTATAATAGTGCTCAATACTTTATTAGTAGAGCAATATACAATAAATATTGAATATAAAAACTCAGTTTTCCTGCTACTTGAGTTTAATGAATGCCAATACTCAGGTAGGCAGCAAAATAGAGAAAAAATTGTATATAGTGGAGGCATGTGTTGCAAAAAGGTTATTGTCTAAGAAAATGGACATGACGACCTGAGTTCAAATTCTTGACGAGGCTGTTAGCATTTTACTTTTATGCTGCGACTCTTGGAAAAGACATGAATCTGTTTTCTACATTCAACTCTGGATAAATAGTAAAGCAAACACAGCACTTTAGCTTTGGTATGGGAATTGGTTTGGTTTGGTTTCTTTGTTTAATGGCATATCAACCTTTATGGGTTATTTAATTCTAAAACCATCCTTGAAGAAGAACAGTAATAGTACCATTTAACCCATATCTGGGGTGAGGATTAAGGGGTTTATACCTTTTCAAAAGGTATTTGTCTGAAAATGAATGTAATAGCATGACTGAAATTTGAACTCACTTACTATGATGTCTCAGTCCTGCATACTACCCACTATGTCCCAGGAACTACCCCCTTGGGAATTGGTCTTAGTGAAGGAAAACTAAAACTCAAACCGAATAGATCTTATGCCGCATCCTTTTCATGGTAGAGTGGTTGGGTGTATATATATACATATATATATATATATAATATATACACACACACACACAAAGTTGGGTTAAAAAGTTCATATGATGACGTTATACCTGCTGTTGATGACTTTTCTTGACCAATGGGATCCAAGTACTACAATACTATTTGAAGGGAGTTGACTGCAAGAGGGACTATGTTGATAAATAAACCTCATTTGGTCACCTTCCATGAGAATATCTTAGTTAACCTATGAATTTTTGAACTGACATTCATGTATGTATGTATGTATGTATATATATGTATATATATGTGTGTATATATATATATATATATATATATATATATATATATATATATATATATATATATATGTGTGTGTGTGTATTCAAAAGATGACTTTATTCATAGTTGAATTCCCACCTCTGTATTAAACATTTCACTATTTTTATATTGAAGAATCATCAGGACATTGTTGATGTGATATTCTGAATCATATTCATTTTTGAAAATGAAAATAATTTTGAAGATATAAAATCACATATTAACATTAATCTGATCATGATTTAATTTTAAAAAAAAAGCCCTGAAATGTTTAACATTGGCCAAAAAAATTCAACTATGAAGAAAAAAAAAAACAACTCATCTTTTGAATACCTTGTGTTTTCATACTTTTATATTTACATACCATCAGATTCATTTCCCTTTTCTCTTATCTATCAGTCTTATATATAATTTGTGAATTGCAAATTTTGGTGGTAAAATGTATAAATGATCAAGTATAAAAACCAACAAGTAATCACTCAATTATCACACTGATAGTTGTGATTTTCAGTGCATGAAACTTGTACCATAGTATAAAAAATGTGATAGCTTTTAGTTACATGTATTCATAATTTCCAGTCATTATGAATCCACAGAATAAAGCCAAAATCTTGGGTAACTTAATTATATTTGTATACATTAAAAAATAAAATGATTGCCTGATTGCTTAATATATGACATACATATGAATATGTAACATGATAATCTTGATTGAAAGAGAATGTATATAATGTACAGTTGTATGTATTTTTCATTAAACAAATACTCGCTGCTCTTATAGAGTACAATGTAAATAATCTTGTTCTTTTATAAAAAGTGGAAAATTTTTGATATATGAAATATTCTGTACTGACATTTGTGTGTGTGTGTGTGTGTATATATATATATATATATATATATATATATATATAGGTATTCAAAAGATGACTTTATTCATAGCTGAATATATTAAACATTTCACTTTTTTTTATATTGAACCATCATCAGGACAATGTTAATGTAGAATATACCAACTTCATCTCTGCAGAAAGAGTAAGCCCCCCCCCCTCTAAACGAGTATCCTGGATATGGCACTAAATTATCTGATGGTGATGCTCCAGTCCTAGAGTTAGTGAACGTGGAGTACTCCTTCATTGCCATTACTCCCAGGTCCACTCTGATCTGGAATGGTAGTACCCGCTAGGGTCCCATCTATAGATCAAGTAGAACTGTTTAATTATTTACTATACTTGAAACCATTTAACTGTGTACAAATAAATGATTGATATTGAATTATTAGTATATATTAGATTGTGATACTTGAAATCATTTAACTGTGCACATTGAACGTATAGTATTAGATAGCAATAGTTGAAACCATTTAGCTGTGTACAAATAGAACTATTAGTGTTAGCAATAGTTGAAACCATTTAACTCTGTGCAAAAAAAATGAGCTCTGGCTCATTTAAAAATGTTACCTACAAACTATTTGTTTACGAATCATATATAAATATAACAGGATTTGGCATTAAATAACCTACATGGGTTGATATGCCATAAAATGCAACCACCCAACTGTACAATTAATTTAAATTAAACAGTAAACTTTTAGAGTCACTAGAATAATGAACACTATTAATGTGATTAGAATTATATCATAGAGTTTCTGTATAAAACTGTATCCCTTTTTTTATACCTTGACTAATTTTTACAAAAAATATTCGCGGTAAAAAGTAGTTAGCAAACTGAAGATTTCAACTAATATTTCTCTTCTTTCTGAATGCATATATATATATATATATATATATATATATATATATATATATATATATATATATATGCAAATTTCATTGAACATAATAGACATTTTATGCCTACATATTCTCTTTTGGATCTGTTCGAATTCCCGTATTACTTTTATCGTATTTGGGGGAAACTGATTAAGGTATTGTCCATAATTGTATGTATCCCTAGTACTTTCTGCCCAACTTTGGGCCATCATCAGGGGAGAATATGTTACAAAAGTGATGTAACTTTTGTTTTAGCAAATTACTACTGTGTAAGGACGTCTTTGCTGTTGGAGATTATGGCGCTTGCTTTTAAATGTAATTCTGTAAATAGTGCCAGTAGCAATCTCCTCCTCCAAAACAATATTTTATAAAGAGGTAAAAAACATAAAACAGGCTCTCATCGATAATGGGTTTCCTAACTATATTGTTGATGAACAAATTAAACGTATGATCAAAAATGTTAACCAACAAAATAAACAGTATACTACTCCATCCAGTCAACAAACATATATCAAACTTTTTTATCGTAACCAAATGCACTACAATTATAAATCTGATGAAAAAATAATGAAAACATTGATTCACAAAAACATACTCCCCACTGATCCTAATAAAAAAATAAAACTTCTTATATATTATAATAAGTTCAAAACCTCGAATTTGGTCATTAGAAATAACTCCTCTCCCTCGATTGGGGTGTTGCAAAAAACCAACGTTATATATAAATTTAAATGTCCCCTAGGAGATTGTATCTCTGATAATAATAATATATATGTTGGTTTAACCTCAACTACCCTGTCGAGGAGACTTACAATGCACCTTTCTGACACAAGTTCAATAGCTCAGCATTTAAAAAAACATTCATGCCCAACAACACAAATACGAAAAATTCTCACCGACAACACAACAATACTCGAACATCAAAATAATAAACAAAAACTTCAGATTCTCGAAGCACTATATATTAGAAACCTGCAACCAGCACTTAATAGAATTAATTTTCAAACCAGTGCTAACGTACTTAAATGTCTTTAGCTACTGGCACTATTTACAGAATTACATTTAAAAGCAAGCGCCATAATCTCCGACAGCAAAGACGTCCTTACACAGTAGTAATTTGCTAAAACAAAAGTTACATCACTTTTGTAACAGATTCTCCCCTGATGATGGCCCAAAGTCGGGCAGAAAGTACTAGGGATACATACAATTATGGACAATACCTTAATCAGTTCCCCCCGAATACGATAAAAGTAATACGGGAATTCGAACGGATCCAAAAGAGAATATGTAGGCATAAAATGTCTATTATGTTCAATGAAATTTGCATTAATGAAGAAATGCTGCCTAAATATACATATATATATAAAAGGAGAAAAAAATTAACAATCAGCCAATTGTAATATGGGACTAATACAAATCACAAATTGGATCATATCCCCCCTCTTTTTTTTTTCAATTGGTGTGTGGGTAGCCTAATATTTATTTGCATATATATAAAATGGAAGTTAAAGTTCCTTGAATGGCATAAATCCATCTTTCTAGCTATAGATAAAATGGTTGGGTAGACTGAGCTATTTAGTCTTGGTAGGGCAATTAGTCTAGAAAGACAACACTGAATTCAAATATCTTACCTGCCCTGTTAGCAGGGCTTAGAATATGCCAATTTCATCTTTTGCAGAGGGGGTAAGATCCCCTCCCAAAAAAGAGGGTGTCCTGAGTATAATACTAACTTGTATCCAGTAGTTTGGTTACAGTTCTGGGGCTCTGGGAAGTGTGGAGTTCCTCTTTATTGTTATTATTCCCTGGTCTATTTTAACCCTGAGTAGTCGTACTTGTTCTGTTTGAAAATTATTAGCATTGGATTGGAATACTTGAAACCATCTGAGTGTAAATAAATGGTTATTATTAAATAGGAGTTGTTACCTTAAACCATATGGTTGTGAATAAGTTGTGTATTAGATAGAATATTTGATATCATATAACTGTACACAAACAAATGATTATTATCAAATAAAAATGGGATTTAAAAGAAAATCATTGTAATTGAACTCTGAAAATATAGTTATGATTATAATCAAACATTTACAATTGAATCAAATTTTGGCATTAAATAACCTATAAGAGATTGATATGCCATTAAATAAACCAAACCAAGTCTACTACCATATGTCATGTGTCAGCAAGGCAGGATAAGACCTATTACTTCTTGTGTCTTAGAGACAGTAGAGAAAACATGTTGAAGAGGACAATGAGAGAAAACATCGGCAGTTTGCCTCTGTGTAATATTGCCTAGTCAATCATATGCAAGTTTAAAATGAAATGTGTCTGAATGCATAGACAGCACTGAAGATGCTGACTTTCCATCAGCTCTGTTTCTGTTTTTGAATTAAGTACATTTGATGATTGATGACAGATCTTATTAATTGACTAGTTGGCATTGTCTTATTTACAGATATGTTGTAGATAATTAACATTAAGTGATATATATTAATGTAATCAACATTAGTATCCTTCAGTAAAGGGCTTACATTTGATTTTGTTTGTACTAACACAGCTGTTACACTGATTATATCAGTTCTCATTAAATATAAAAACTGCTTTTTACTTTTCAGTTCATTATAGCTGAGTTTATACTGCTAATTAGGATTCATACAGACTTATACAAATCATTATATAACACATATACAGTTACATTCATTTGACTAATTTTCTCATTAATAAAACAGCTCAGTCGGCTGGGGCTATAGAATACACTGACTGCATCTCTGCAGAAGAGGGTAAGACTCCCCCTCCACACACACAGTGAGTGACTTGGATATGTCACAAAACCATCTAATGGAGAAGTTCTAGTCCTGGAGGTTTGGAGAATGTGGAGTGCCACTTCATTGCCATTACTCCCAAGTCCACTATGACCTGGAGTGGTAGTACCTGATATGGATCAAATAAAAGATCCACCATTTAACTGTGTGCAAACAAATAACTGGTATATAATTGAATTGTTAGTGTTACATAGCAATACTTAAAACCATTTAACTGTGTACCTAAATTGAATTAATGGTATTACATAGCAATACTTGAAACTGCTTAACTGAAAAAATTGGATTATTAGTATTACATAGCAATACTGTGAACCATTTGACTGTGTGCAAATGAATGAATAGTCTTGAATAGAATTATTAGTGTTAAATAGCGATACTTGTAACCACATCACTGTGTACAAACAAATGATTAATATTAAATAGAATTATTAGTGTTTGATAGCAATACTTGCAATGATTTAACTGTGTGCAAACAATATCAATACTTAATTGTGTGAAAGCAAATTGGCTCTCTTTTTTAAAAATAAAATTACCTATAAACTATTCACTTACAAATTAGATGTGTATATCCATTTCACTGTGCAAACAAATGATTAATATTAAATAGAATTATTAGTGTTTGATAGCAATACTTGCAATAATTTAACTGTGTGCAAACAATAGCAATACTTAATTGTGTGAAAGCAAATTAGCTCTCTTTTAAAAATAAAATTACCTATAAACTATTCACTTACAAATCAGATGTGTATATCCATTTCACTGTGCAAATAAATGACTGATGTTAAATTAAATTGTTAGTATTTCATAACAATATTTGAAACCATTTGTGTGCAAACAAATGATTAATATCAAATAGAATTATTCATGTTAGATATGGGTGCAGAAGCAAAATATGGAACAAATTTTAAAAGGTTTTTTAGTCTGATAAGTCCAATTTTTGATTACCCCCCGCAAAAAAAAACACATTAAATCTAAATTTTGATGATTAGCTCTATTATTCAAGCACTTTTTCATTGAAATTCAACCCAACATGAGTGAGCAAGAAAAAAATTTCTGAAATAATTGGAGTTTCTTTATGGCCTCCATCATGCCCAG
This sequence comes from Sepioteuthis lessoniana, assembly GCA_963585895.1. Classification (NCBI taxonomy): domain Eukaryota; kingdom Metazoa; phylum Mollusca; class Cephalopoda; order Myopsida; family Loliginidae; genus Sepioteuthis; species Sepioteuthis lessoniana. The sequence goes on along the minus strand of OY757928.1, from coordinate 30,062,534 downwards.
ACCTTAACCCCCTTGATTACGCTATATGGGGCGTTTTAGAAAACTAAACAAATGCAACTTCCTATCCAAATATTGGTTTGCTTAATACTGCTATTGAGGAGGAATGGGATAAAATCTCTGAAAAATTTATTTTGAAGGCAAGTTGATACAATAATTGAAAAAAATGGTAGCCATATTGAGTAAATTTACTATTTTGTGTCTATCTTATTTTGTTGTTTATTTTTTAAAATTATAATTAATCTTGTTTTATAATAGTCATTTATTATCATACTAGAATATTCCTAATTTTGCTTCCACAACCTGTAGAAATTCTTGAAATCATTTGTGTGCAAACAAATGAGCTCTGGGTCATTTAAAAATGTTATCTACAAAATATGCATTTACAAATCATATTTGATATATGCATAGGCAAGATTTGGCATTAAATAACCTACAAGGGTTGATATGCCATAAAACCCAACCAACCAACATTAATTAACTCTTTTATAGAGATGGCTTCTCTATCCATTTATGGTGAAGCCTTGTACTGATTTAAAAGAATTTTATACATCTTGAGTTCGACATGAAACTGCATCCAGTGGTGAGGCTCCAGTTCTGCAGCTCTGAGGAGTATTGTCACTCCTTCTTAGCCATCACTCCTTGGTCTACTTTGATCTGGATTGATGGTACTTGTAAGGGTTTCATTTATGGGTCAAATAAATCTATTTGAGATAAGGTTTAAAATGATTTTGAACTATGTTAATACATTAGCTTTTAAAATGTACCATAAAATTATCATTATTGTACTGGAAATTGCTTTATTCTCTTAGAGCATTTTAAGTGTTTAGCTCTAATAAAAATTCTTGTTGAGATGTACTCTTTATGTTGGCTTATAGTTTTACATATTTATTGAACACATGTATGCACACCCACACACACACGCACACATTAAGAATGTTCACTTTCAGGCAAATACCCTTGGGAAAGGTATGAACCCCCTTATCCTCCCAGCTATGGGTTAAATAGCACCACTAATGTTCTTCTAGGAGAATGGCTTTGGCATTAAATAACCTACAAAGGTTGATATGCCATTAAAAACAAAGAAACCGAACATTAAGAATGTTATTATGTAGATAAACTACACTGGTATCAATAGTTTGTCATACTAAAAATTATAAATATCTACCTAAGATGGCCTAAAACTGGATACTGATCACCATTTACACCAAAAATAAGAACTTAGTTGAACCTTTGTCATTATTATGATTTTGACTAGTTCTTTCTATTGGTTGTTGTTTTTTTTTATCACAATACTGAGGTCATTTTACATTATATTACTGCTAGATAAGTAGTGTGAATAAAGAATAAGGATTTCTTAGATGAAGCATTGTCATTATTAATTTTTTACTAGTTTTTTTTTTTTTTTTTTTTTTTTTTTTTTTTTTTTTTTTTAAGCATATTTTCATTTTTATGAAATCTAGTTTAATGGAAGCAGAGTACCTTCCACAGAGTGATGTCTAATATGCTAATCTTGGAAATCATTGCTAATAAGTTTCCAATATAGTGTTCCATGAAGATAGTATTGTGCCAAAATTAACTTTATTCAACAAATATAGCAAGGAGCTAAGAACATACATCATGGTACCAAATTGATATGAAAGCTTTTTACCAGTCAGGAATTTGGTCAAAATACTGACTGAACCAATTTGAAAAATTATCTGGCATGAAAGTTGTAAGTTGTCTGTTTTCTTAAAGGAAGCAAATGTCATTATGATCAATTTTTGTCTAGTCTTTCATCTTATTTCTGTGCTTTTTGTATTGTGAGAATGGTACATCTAATAGTGTCATTTATGCTCGACTAGCTTTGTTTCTCAGGTGAGAGTTGCATAGTAACTCATCTTAGCACTTGGGAAGCATCCTTCAGATTATGCATTTCCCATTATTATTAAAAGGTATCATGATAGCATTTCTTGATTTTTATAACTATCACAAGTAAAACACTGGCATTTTTATTAAAGAGACTTTAATTTTTTGCATATAAACACACTATTATTTTTCTATATTTTTCAACTTGCAGAGGTTGCATATTTTATATAAGAACTATATAATTAACTTCTTTCCAGTCACATGCCTCGCCATTTTCAGGATGTGATGACCAAAAAGTAAGTTATATTTATAGTCCAAATTAATGTGTTTTATGCCAGCGTTAAGAAAATACAACCTAGAATGATGGCAGCTACTTTTAACGGCAACCCCAGAGCAACAATCATCTCATGCTACAGCCCCACCAATGTTAGTGAAGAAACTGAACTAGTCACCTTCTACGATGAGTTATCCTCATTAGTGCATAGCATCCCGAAACACAACATGTTAGTCATTGGCGGAGACATGAATACCCAAATCGGGAAAAACAGAAACAACAAATACAGCCTCCACAACACGTCAAATAGGAATGGGCAACATCTAACAGATTTCATGATAGAAAATAGATTAGCATGCCTCAATACAAACTACCAAAAAAGGAAGGGCAAACTATGGACATACACGTACGCAAACAATACTAAAGCTCAGATAGACTACGTCCTTATAAACAAGAAATGGAAAAATAGTGCAATGAATTGCGAGGCATACTCCTCTTTTCAGGGTGTGTCCACCGATCACCGAATAGTCACAGCGAAAATACGGTTAAGCCTACGTAAAAACACCAAATGAACAGCGACCACCAAACACTATGACTGGACCCTATTGAACAACAAAGATATAAGAGATAAATATGTATTAGAATTAAGAAACAGATTTGAAACACTACAAGAAAGGACGGAAAAAAGTACACCAAACGACGAATATGAAAATTTTGTCAATGCACACCTCGAGGCAGCAGCAAAATACATTCCAACAAAACTTAAAACTAAATATAGAGTCCCTTGGGAAACTTTAGCGGTGAGAGAAAAACGTGCATTAGTGAAAACAGCCTCCAAAAACTATCGAAAAAACCCAACAAACACAAATGCCTTAAAACTAAAAACGGCACAATATCAATTAGCAGGCATATATATAAAGGAACAGACAGAATGCATTCAAAATCAGATAGATAAGATTAGAGACTCGGTGGAAGATAGACAATCTAGAATAGCCTGGCAAACAATAAACGAAGTGAGCAGAAGAAAGAACACAGCCAAAGCAAAACTGAAAGCAGCAAACCAACAAGAAAGAATAAAACTGTGGAAACAACACTTCGAAAACCTACTAGGAAATCCACCAAAAATAACACAGGAACCAATCACCAGAATAATTAGCAAACAATTAAACATTAAACTAGGACCGTTCACACAAGAAGAACTCGACTCGGTTCTCAGAAAAATTAAAAATAGGAAAGCTGCAGGGCTGGACGAAATTCCCCCGGAAGTATGGAAGACCAGACAATTCGACGACATACTGCTCCGACACTGCAACGCAGTATACAATCAAAATCCGATAGATAGATGGATGAAGGGATACATACTCCCCTTCACTAAAAAGGGGGACCTCGGATTAGCCAAAAACTACCGAGGCATAACACTTACATCCATAGCAGCCAAAATCTACAATGCCCTACTACGAAACCGCATAGAACCCAAAATCGACAACATACTTAGAAAAAACCAAAATGGCTTCCGAAGAAATAGATCCACGACCTCACAAATATTAACCATCCGTAGAATCCTTGAAGGTGTACAGGCAAAAAACCTACAAGCGACATTAATATTTGTCGACTTTACCAAGGCTTTCGATTCCATTCACAGAGGAAAGATGGAACAAATCCTACTAGCGTACGGCATACCTAAAGAAACCGTAGCGGCAATAACGATTCTCTATAGAAACACTAAAGTAAAAGTACGATCACCAGATGGAGACACAGAATACTTTGACATTGTAGCAGGAGTACTACAAGGGGACACGCTGGCTCCGTACCTCTTTATCATTTGTCTAGACTACATACTTAGAACATCGATTGACAAAATCAAAGAGAATGGCTTCAAACTGACGAAGAAAAGAAGCAAAAGGTACCCCGCAACAACAATTACTGACGCCGACTACGCCAATGACATAGCGATACTGGCAAATACACCTGACCAAGCCGAAACACTACTGCATAGTTTGGAACGAGCTGCAGCAAGCATAGGCCTCTATGTTAATGCACACAAAACGGAATATATGTGCTATAACCAAATGGGGGACATCTCCACTCTAGAAGGAACCCCTCTTAAACTAGTAGACAAATTCACTTACCTAGGAAGCAGCGTCGAATCAACCGAAAAGGACATCGAAACGAGGTTAACGAAAGCATGGACAGCTATCAATAGGCTATCAATTATATGGAAATCAGACCTAACCGATAAAATGAAACGCAGTTTCTTCCAGGCAGCGGTCACATCGATACTGCTATATGGCTGCACTACATGGACGCTAACAAAACGGCTAGAGAAGAAGCTAGATGGCAATTACACAAGAATGCTGCGTGCAATCCTGAACAAGTCCTGGCAGCAACACCCCACAAGACACCGACTGTACGGCCACCTACCCCCTATCACGAAAACTATTCAAGTTAGAAGAACCGGACATGCAGGACACTGCTGGAGAAGTAGGGACGAACTCATAAGAGATGTACTCTTATGGATCCCCACACATGGCCGCGCAAAAGCAGGACGACCAGCACGAACATACATTCAGCAGCTATGTGAGGATACAGGATGTTGTCCTGAAGACCTACCTAGGGCGATGAACGATAGGGAGGAGTGGCGAGAGAGGGTCAGGGATATCAGTGCTACCAGCGCGATATGATGATGATGATGCCATCACAGAGAAATATCCACTGGAATATGTGTTTATAAATTTGTTTCTCTTAACGTGAGCTTCTTTTTACTGCAAGCTTATTGTATTTTTGTGTGAATATATTCATGTGCTTGTTCTAATTATTGTGTAAATTTTGTATTTAAAGGCATAATGTAAATTATATAAATCATTTTTAGCCAGTACAAACTAATAAAAAGTTGAACATATGCTGACTTAAGGTTAAATTTAGCTGCTACAAATTCTAAAATGTCAGTGCAATAGAAAGAACTAGTCAAAAAATCATAATAATGACAAAGCTTCAACTAAGTTCTTATTTTTGGTGTAAATGGTGATCAGTATCCAGTTTTAGGCCATTTTAGGTAGATATTTATAATTTTTGGTATTACATAAACTATTGATACCAGTGTAGTTTATCTACATAATAACATTCTTTGTGTGTGTGTGTGTGTGTGTGTGTGTGTGTGTGTGTGTGTGTGTGTGTGTGTGTACATGTGTTCAAGGATTTTTCCCCCAGAATGTTTTAGTCCGAAGTCAGGAGTACATATTATGCCCAAATAATTTTAGCATATGTTGTATAATCTATAGTTGTGCAAATTTTTTAGATAAAGCTTTGTCATTACTACTGTTAATCAATTTTTCTTTCATTTAAGTTTTGTCAAATCTTTACACCATGTAATAATAACAGAAGTAATGGTCTTAATTATCAGAATTTCTTAGATAAAGCTTTTTTATTAGTATTGACTGTTGAGTATTTATTTCCTATTATTTTTTGTGCTTGTTTACAACCAGTAACTGACTTAAGTCTTAACCTCTTTGAATTTCATAGAGGAAGCATTGTCCATTATTCATTTTTGACTTGGTTTTTATCTTATTTCTGTTGGTTTGTATCACAATCCTCAGAACGTTTTACATCTTATAACTGTTAAATAAGCAGCAAAGATCAGAAATAAAGAAAAGAATTTCTTAGATGAAGAATTGTAATTATCATTAATTTTTGATTAGTTTATCTTTCATCTTACTAATGTTGCTTTTTATCAAAATGCTCAGATTTATTTTTACATTCTATTACTGTTAAGTAGCATGGATCAGAAATAAAGAATAAACCTTTGGTAAGCTTTAAACTCACATCCAGTATCTTAGTGAGTTAAAAACTCCTGGGGTTTTATTCATAATTATTTTTACTCTCTGAGGCTTATTTCATGGTCACTGATTTACAATCTAAGAGTTGTGATAAAAAGTAACAGAAAGAAAGAAAGAAAAGTCCCAAAATGTATTTTATCATTTCTATTAAGTTTAAACAAGTGATAGAACTAAGTTGAAAGATAGATGAATAAAAAAAAATCAATAATGATTACATCTAGAATTACTGGCTAGCAGAAAGGAGGATCAGTTTAAATCTTCATTTTTACCACATTGCAAAACAATATATGAAGTCTGCGTGGAAAGCATCCAGCTATTTTGAATATCTAGAGAACCAGTTATTTGGTTGCAGAGTTTATCCAAGCCAATCAGTGAGGACTTAACTGTGTATGCACAAACAGATGCTCTTCTTACTTGATTAGCAGTGTGATGACATTGAATAAACTTGTGTAGAGTGTGGCTGTCATATTCACAATGACATTCTGATGCCATTTATTTATTACCCTTTTCTTTTTCTTTTTTTTTTTTTTTTCTTTTTTTAATGTGAAACATATCCAGGTCAGTCTGCCTATCTATAGTTCAGATTTGGCTTTCTCTGACTTCTGGCTTTTCCCAATTTTCCTTTTTGAAAGAGAACTTTCAGACTATTAGTAATATTAAGGAGAATATAACGAGATAGCTGATAGTGATCTTGAAAGAAGATTTTGCAGACTGTTTTGAAAAAGGGAAAGGATACAGGAATACTTTGAAGGGGATTTAGGTGCCATTACCCTAGGTAGTTTTTTTTTTCCTCTAATCAGTAGGAAATGGCTGGGACAGATCACCTACATTTCAGCCCTTAAACACAATAGATTTGTTTTGGCAACTAAACTGTATGCTTTTATATCATCATTTTTTTATCTTTGAAAACCACTCATAACTTTTATGTTGTTACTATTTTTTTCTTGTCCCTTTTTATCTGTTACTTCAAGCAGTAATTATCTCAGAGCAGATAAACTTGTTGTTGGCATGTATCCACTGGTAATGACAGAACAAAATGCTGTATTTCTATGTATAGATTTTTCTAAACATCTTTTTTTTCTTCTATACAAAAGATATTGTTGCTTTTTAGAACAAATAAACAGATATCAGTGTCTATTGTGCATGGTAAAATTGTTTCACATCTAAATTCTTGCTTAAAGATTTGACTTTGGACGATTCTATGTCAGAAATCTAAAGAAAGAGGAATTTCATTTATTACGTGAACTAAAGTTCACATACCATATATACTCGAGTATCATCCAATATTATTTGGGACTAATTGTTGGCGTTTACAGTTGGAAATTGTTGACATACCAGTTGATCTAGTTTTAACCAACTATTTACATACACCTAAAGTTTATATTTCTCGTAAGGTATTGACTCTTCTAATATTAGATTAAAACTTAAGTCTCAGAAAGTCGCATTATGCACAAGTATATACAGTAATGTCTTAAGAACTCAACAGAGTTCATTGCAGTATACAGAAACGGTTAAATTGCTGATCTTGCAGATTATTTCTGTTGAATCAGACTGTGCATTTCTCACTACTTTTAAAAGGTATTGTGGCATAAAGAAAGAAAAAAATATGTATGGGGAGATAAAAGTGATTCTAACTGCTGCAACTCCAACACCCACACAACTCCAAATGACTGTTTGCATGATGAACATGAAAACACAAAAAAAATTTTTTAAAATACTGTGACTGAGAGCAAACTGATCTCAATCTCAAACCCATACTGACCATTGCCTCAAAGTTACTATTATATCCAAATTTTCTTTGCCTGCGTTGCTTACAGATGTCCTCTCTTAACAGCCAATTCTTCAGGAGGACATAACTCTCCAAGTTTACCACACCAAGTACAAACAACTGTAGGTCTATTGTCTATTCATCTACTACAGGTAGCATATAAAGAATGGTCAATTAGTTAATTCAAATAATAATATCATCATCTTACTTGTAGCTGACCCTGTTGGTAGGACTTAAAAAATGCTGACTGCATCTTCTACTGAAAGGTAGGACCTTTATCCACCCTCAACAGGATGTCTTGGGTATAATACTAAACTGCATCCAGTAATAAGGCTCCAGTTCTGGATATCTGGGATGGATATAGTCACCCCTTTATTATCTTGACTCTGACATTTACTCTGACTCAGAGTGGTAGGACATTAGGGTCTTATCTATGGCTTAGATACATCTGTTTGAAAATTATTAGTATTAGATGAATTGTATGCAAAGAGTTTGTATTAAGAATAGTTACTTGAAGCTACAATAGTTTACAAAGGATAATTATTATTAGTTTTAGTTACTTGAAACCATAAAATTGTTTGAAATACTTGAAATTATATGATTGTGTGTAAATTAGCATTAGATAGGAATACTTGATACTGTATAACTGTATGCAAATTATTTGAATTAAGAATACTTGCTTGAAGCTATGATTGTTTACAAATGAATATTATTAGTTGAAAACATAATTGCTTGAAAAAAAGACTGACTTTAACATTTAATAACCCAACAAGGGTTTACATGGTGTAGAACCAAATAACCATGCTTATATCTATGTGCTAAAATGAAGTGCTCAACTATGATAGTTTGTGTTTTAAGTTTTATATGTGAACAAGTATTTTCTCTCTCTCTCTCTCTCACCCACCTCAGAATGTATTTTTTTAATCATAAAAATTGATTAAAACCCACTTTGTGGAAAGGCTTTTTAGTAATATCATCATTGTCAAGTTGTGCTGATAGCACAGATTCCCTTGACTTTCTCTTGCCATCCATCCCTATTGGCAGGTCCTCTCTGAGGCATCTAGTGTCTGCACAGAGCCAATGTGTATAAGTTTTTGCTGGTCTGCCAACACTGGTATGTCCATGTATAAGAGTCCACTGGAGGTGGTCACTTATGAGCTTATCCTGGCTTCTCCAGCTTGTTTGTCTTAGATGGTTTGTGAGATGGGAGGTAAGTAGCTGTATAGCTGCTGTTTTGTGGAGTACTGATCCAGGATTAGGGACCTTAAGAAAAAAGTCATAACTTTGATTTCTGGTTAGAAAACATCCAGTGTGATGTCTAGTATTTATGGTTCTTCTCTGTGGAATGTTTTTTTTGTTTTTGTTTTTCTTTCTTTAACCCATAAATTAAAATATATATTTTGTTTTAATACCCATAAGTTAATATTTTAGTTAATATATAGATAATATTTTAGTAGTTATACAATATGGACTGCTCATTTCAAGAAGCCTGCAACTGCATGTGTATCCTGTGGGCTGGTAGGACACCAAAATGGACTGAGTTCTTCTTTTGGTGCCAATGGAAGTGGAATTATGGGATATCTTTACTTTATTTTCATATTTTATTATTTGTTTTATTTTGTGTTTAAACTACATCAATCTATCAATCCTCACAGGTTAGACCAAAAGATAATGATTTAGTTTAGATCACTTGGTGGATCTAATTTAAGGGACCAGTTTTGTATTATACTTTATTATAAATTCAAACTCTTCTTAAAAACCTTTAAAATCAAACTAATATGCTAGATACTTGTGTAACCACAAAGCCCAGTCAACTGGTGTTATAGAATACACTGATTGCTTCTCTGCAGAGGGGTAAGACCCTCCCCCAATGAATGTTCTGAATATAACACTAAACTATCTGAGGATGAGATTCCAGTTCTAGAGTTTTGGGTAATGTAGAGTACCCCTTCATTGCTATTATTCTTAGGTCCACTCTGATCTGGAGTGGTAATACTTGTTAGAGTCCTATCTATGGGTCAACTGGAGCTGTTTAATCATTTACCATGCTTGAAACAATTAAACTGTGTGTAAACAAATGAGCTCTGGTTTGTTTAAAAAATTGTTACCTATAAACTATTCACTTAAAAATCATGTATAAACAGAATTTGGCATTAAATAACCATCAAGAGTTGATATGCTATTAAACCAAATAACCCAACTTAACCATAACAACCAAAAAAATTGAGTCATAGCTCCTTGAGTTAAAAAGAAAAATACACCAATAGATGGAAAAAAATGTTGAATCATAGTAAATTTGGGCTTATTTGTAGTAAGCCATATTTGGTATAAGATAGTATTTGTGATGATTCAGTGAGAATGTTATATTGTCAGTGGCTTGCAGGAATAATCATTCTGCTACTCTTTTTTCTTATTTTTTTATACTAATAGAAATCCTACACAAGGCCACACTTTTTATACAGTGAAAATTCTTATGAATTGTGAGATTGTGTACTTGTCATAAAGTTTGTTTTTAGGGTGTGTCTTTTACCCAAACTAAAGCATTATATGCTGACTATGCGCATGCACACACGCACACAGATATTTCCAAATAAAACTCATAAGATTTTGTTTGCTTTCTTTACTTAAAATAACATAAACATGCATTTTATTTTCTAGAAAACTAACATCTCCATCAGATATAGCAAAACACTCACATGGAATAATTTTGCTTTGATGTTGGGTGTGATTTTATCAATAATTATCATTGAGGTTCTTGTGTATGAGTTTTTCATTTTAACTCTAAGGATTTATTTTATTTGAAAAAAATATATATATATAAACACACAGTGCATCTACTCCTTCCTTGGATGCCACATTACTCTAAATATCATATCATATTATCTTTAGAAAGAGAAATCTACAATCATCAGATGTGACCAGATCCAACAATTGTAGCTTTTTCCCTCTTAAGATAGCTATATGAAATTTAGGGTAATGTGGCATTCAAGGAGGGGGATTGGTAGATTTAAATTTTTTTAGATTTTTACCTCGCTCTGCTAGCTGATATTGAGCACTTTTTCTGAAAACTTGTTCACTCTTTATTTATATATATATATATATATAGTCCAACTTCACTCTTTTGGCTGGGTCTCTAATCCCTTGCAGAGACATAAGACTCCCTCCACTCACCCACCCAAAAATGTGTTCTGTTTATGACACTAAACTGCATTTGGTTTTGAGGCTCCTGTTGCAGAGCTTTGGGTAATGGGGAGATATCCTTTTGTCAACATTGCCCACAAATCCACTGTTAGTGGGGAAGTACCTGTTAGGGTCCCATCAAGAGGTCAGACCAATCTTTTTGAGATAATAAAGTATTTACAAATGTACTTTTGTACTATATCTCATTGGAAATCATAATTGTTAAACTGATTTTGGCAGGAAATAACCCAACAATGGTTGACATGCCATAAAACCAGCCAATTAACTAACCAAGCCCAACATAAGTGTATTTGCTGTTTATTGAATATGGGGAATATTTCACTTCAGTAGCTTTGCCCAGTCAAATGGGGCTGTAGAATACACTAACTGGATCTTTGAAGAGAGTAAGATCCCTCTAACAGGTGTCCTGATTATGACATTAAACAATCTGATGGGGAGGTTCCAGTAATGCTGGAGCTTTGGGGAATGGGGAGTATCCCTTTAATACCATTGCTCCCAGCTCCACTCTGGCCTGGAGTGGCAGCACCTTGCCATGTTCACTGTAAGAGTACAGATTTAACTTACAAGACGCATCATATTAATTGGCCGTGCAATTGCCATGACTAGTTAATTTGGCATCGCTTGTATGCGATGTGGACCAGTATCTCAATGGTAGAGTTTCAGCTCTATATTCTGTGGTCACTGGTTTGATCGTCAGTGGGAGAGATCATGGTATATGCTGCTGATGAGACCTAATAAGGTTGAAACAGCTGTTCAGTGTTCTGTATATCGCACACAAGTGTTTACCAGATTTTCTGGTCATGATAATTCAATTTACTAAATTGAATTGTTAGAAATACAACTGTTTGATCATTTAACTTTTTGTATGTACAAAATGTATTTATTAATCATATATTTAGTATATATGTAAAAACAGGATTTGGCATTAAATAACCAACAATGGTTGATATACCATAAAACCAAAGCAAACCTCAGTAATGGTATCATTTAGATTCATTGAAAAATTTCTTAATTAGTTGAATTTATGATCTGATTTTTTATGTTTTTCAGGAAGTCCAAATTTTCCGCACCATCATTTTACCTGAGGAGGAGCAAGGCCAAAGCCAACATCAAGTCCAATGCTTTGTGATGCGTTATATCAAAAATGAGTTCATTTCATCAGATGCTATGTCCAAGTTACGACAAGTGAGTTATTTCAACCATTGGTTTTTATAAACCTAATATATGTTGATTGAAAAGATGCTACCAATTTTGATCTGAGTTCATTATGTGCATATTTTGAGGCAGTAGCTATTCTGGTTTCTGATGAAATTTTGAAAGTCTTCAGCATTTGTATGCATGTGAGGATGTAGGTCTGTTTAAATTCCCAAAGAGGCTATACAGTGTGTTATAAAATTGCAGAGGGATTTTTCTTATATTATCATTTTTTCATTGGTTATATCTTATCTTTCGGTTTAGTTAGGCTTAGAACTGTTCGGCTTAGTGCACGGGTAGGAGCACACATTGAGTGCAGGTGTTCACGCTTGTGTGGGGAGCATGTGACAATCACAGATGTCATTATAAAAACCCCGGATAGGAAATGAGACTGGGGATGTGAATGATGTCATGCCTAGAAGCGATGGGCTGAGGATTCTGGGTGATTTTTGAAAAAAGCAGTGAGTTGAGATTTGAAGCTGGTCGAAGCAAGTTGAGATCTGAACCTAGGCGAGTCCAGTTGGGTCTACGAGATGCGCTGCGTATGGTGGGGTCAGATGGAACAGTCAGCATAGTAAAAATTGTCTCTCTCTCCTCGTGTTGAAAACCTAAAAGTCAAGAAGGTAATAAGTTACATACCTGAACTAAAGAAAGTTGTCAGTGTTTCGGGATTCCTATGCATGTGAACATTTTACAGATCCATATATTTTACATAACCCTGCACATGGGTATGTTACAAGTGTATCTATATGGGAATCTGAGTATTGTCATTATAAGAGGTGTGCTTAACTCTGTAGGGAATGGAATCAGGGAACCAAGTTCAAATCTTGTATGAGGCTGCTTACATTTCAGCTGTTCTTTCCCCAGCTATAGATAAATAGTTGGGCAGACTGGGTTCTTTAGCCTTGGTTCAGCAACCAGTCTAAGAGAAAGAAAGCTCTGAATTCAAACCATCTTTACTCTGTTTAAAGAAAAAAGAAATTGACCTTGCTTATGGTGAAGAGATTAGGTAAATACACACAAGTCTTCTTTTTGAAACTTGTGCTTGTATTGATATGTAAATATTTATTTACTGTAATTTTGAGTAGACTGAAACATTAAAGTTGTTGCAATTTTATTTTCTGTCAGTATATATCAAATAATGTATTATTGTTATATATTTAAATATTAGCAACAGTACTTATCATTATGATATTTCTACAAAAGATGAAAGTTTTGCTTCCTAGTACTTTTGCTCAGAATCACTGTGTAACTCTTTGGCTTTCTGGTTGGGATCTGAGTGTAATATCTATTTCTCTTCTTCAGGATATATCTATATGAATAAGTTCAAATTTCTGTTTCTACACCCATGCTAACATCAAAATGGCATACATCATGTTTAATCATTAATACACATGATCAAGATGCATTATATGTTCTAACAAATTGTGTTCATCACATTTATGGGATATATAATTTACATAATTATCTTAAAAAAGTTTTTAATAGATAACTATTCTGTTTTATGTATTTGTAATTTTGTTGTTTTATCTTCATGTAAACAGTAGTTTTATATATAACTTTTTATAAGAAATCCATTGATCTAAAAAAAAAAAAAGAAATTAAATTCCAAAACGAGAAATTACAAAAAATTGTTTTATGATGACTATAATGAAAATAAAAACATACATGGGTGAGGGAGGTATACATATCACCATCATCATATCATGCTGAGAGCATGGATTTCCCTGACTCTCTCTCTCTCTATACATCTATCCCTATCATCTAAACTACATCCTGTGTCTGCACATAGCTGTTGTAAATAACTTCTTTCTGGTTAGTTAACATTGGCATGTCCATGTGTAGAGGTCTATAGAAGAACATCACTTATGAGCTTGTTTTTGCTTCTCCAGCAGTGTCCCACATGTTTTGTTGTTCTTTTTTTTTTTTCTTTTTTTTTATGGTTTTTTTAAATGGGGCATAAGTGGCCATACAGTTGTTGTTTCGTAGAGTATTGCTTCCAGGATTTGTTCAAAATAGCTTGTAGCATTCTTGTTTAGTCTCTGTCTAGCCTTTTCTCATGATATACACAAAAATCTTAAACTGAAACTAATCAGGATCAGTTTTTGTTTTTGACTCTACCTTGTGAAAAAAAAAAGTTAAAATGAAACACTCATACTATGGCTAGTTGTTTTGTTTGTTTTTTTTATCAATCTTATTATTATCATTGTTATTATACTCCTTGTGAGTTTTTCACACCAGCATTAGGTGATGGTCTTTCACTGAATTTTAAGTGACAGCAAGTCTCCAGGACTCTTCTCAGTATTCTAGACAATTTCAACAATGCTGTAACCCAGATGGTCTCAATTCGCCCTCTGATTTTTCAACTCTTCTAGTCCCCTTTCTAAGCTGTTGGGGACTGTTCTAAACATGCCAATTACAATTCTTATCACCGTCACCCTCACATTTCACTTGCTTAGCCGCCTGAGGCTGTAGAATATACTGACTGTATCTCTGCACAGTGTCCTATATATGACATAAATAATCTGATGGTGAGGTTCCAGTAATGCTGGAGCTTTGGGGAATGCAGAATACCCTTTCATTGCCATTGCTCTCAGGCCCGGAGTGGTAGCACCTAATAGTGTCCTATCTATGGGTCAAATAGAACTAAACTGTGTACTTATGCCAAACTGAATTGTTTGAAATAGAACTGTTTTGACATTTAACTGTATGTAAACAAGAACTTTACTTATACTAAACTGAATTGTTTGAATTAGAACTGTTTGACTAAACTGAATATCTTGGAATAAAAATGTTTTTGACAATTAAACTGTACTTATGCTAAACTGAATTGTTTGAAATAGAACTGTTTATTGTATAAAAATGGATCTGGCATTAAATAACCTACAAAGGTTGATATGCCATAAAACTCAAACACACATACTCACATTCCCCAGCTTTCTTAGTTCTCTGATAAAATCTAAGTATTCGTCTCTCTTATTATTTTCTTTGATTTTTACTCTTTGGTCCGCTGGATTGTCAAAATCCACTTGATGGATGTTGTCTTTTTTTCTTTAAATCTATCACTAGATCTAGTCTTCTGACAGATTAGGTAAACTGTTTGTATCTCAAAAATTTTATGCATCCCATTCTCTAAGATGGATTCTAGTTTGTGCATAAACCATTTTGTAGTATGATCAGATTTCAATTTCTTGCTGTAGATCACCTTCCTCACTGAGTCAAGTCTAGACTTATACTCCTGTTGCACTAGTTTGCTACTTTCCCTTATGTGATTAATCTTTTTGTTTGTGTCACTACATAACCTACACTTACTATTCAGGTGCATATTGATTTTTGCTTTAAAATAATTGGTCTTTATGGTGGCATTTTGTGCTGCTATTCAAACTCTTAAGGTTTCCTTTTTGTAGCCATGTCTATATCTTCTTATGAGAGATTTCACCAGTTTGTTGCTTGAAATATCTATACGGTTGTTTTTCTTCCCATTTTTGTTCCCTAGTTTTTGTTGTTCTGTTTGTCATTATATTGTTTTAACTGGCTGCTGTGATTAGTCTATCTTTGCTCTTTTTAATGTAATCCTCAAGTCTTTGTATTGATGCATCCATACAATCTTCAATGCTGACAAGTCCTCTTCCTCCTCCTTTTCTTGACACATATAGTCTTTGTAATCTCTCAGGTGTGAGGCCTTGTACATTATCGTCAACTTTCTTGTTCTCTAGCCCATTTGTCTAAGTTCCTCCTCTGTCCATTTTAAGAATGGTCTGAAGTATCTTATTAGGAGACTGCCAAAGTGTTTGTAACTTTGATGAGATTTCTGCTGCAGAGCTTGATTTCAAGTTCCTTTGTTCATTTGAGGTACTCTTTACTTATTTTTTCTTTCATCTCTACTTGTTTGATGATGTCCACTTAGAATATTCACAAGTACTTTTAATTTTCCTTCTTTCCCAGCTCTCAGATGCTTTCCTGATTTTGCAGTTCTATTCCTTCTGTTGCTTCTCTTTTCCCACATTTCATTATCAATATGGTATATTTTTCAATACCAAATTCCATCCCTGTATCCTGGATGTATATTCGTATTGTTTGTATCAGTTTCCAATTCTTTTTCATTTTTTGCAAACAGCTTAATGTCACCCATGTACATAAGGTAATTAATCCTTTCTTGTGATTTTGTAAATTTGAAGCTCCCTGTTCATATTCTAAGTATGTGAATGTGTTGCATCATTGCTATTACAAAAAATAATAGTGAAAACATACCTCTCTGCTAAAGTTTTTTCTTCTATTGTTAATTTCACTTTCCATTTTCCCATGGCTTCTGTGATGAAATTTATAGCTTGTCAGATATTTTGTTCATTTTCAGATATTCTATTATCCAAGATTGTAGGACCATATTATAGGCCTTTTTGTAGTCAATCTACACCATAGCTATATTTTCCCATCTTGCTTTGATCAGCACATCCTCAAGGAAAGCAATGTACTGTAAATAACCTGTTCTTCTTGTTCTCCTGTAGCATCCTTTCTGTTCTTCTGGAAACTATGGCATACTAGTGAGTTGTAGATTCCCTTCCTAATCTGTGTGGTTAGGATCTTCTACGTTATAAGTAGACAAATTATCCATCTGGAGTTCCTGGGGATGGTTCCTTTTTTGGGGCATTTCTGGATCAGGATAGACTTCCCCTTAGTCATCTATTCAGGTATACTTGCTTTTTCTATGCTTCTACTCAGTTGAAGAGCCAGTCTGTTAGGGACGACCATGAAGTTTTTAAACGGGAATCTATGTATGCCTTTATGGCCTGGCATTTTCCAATTATGTACTTTCTTGAGTGTTGCTCAAATCAATTCCAGATATATGTCCACCTCAGATCCATCTTCAAGTGCTTGAAATTCTTTTTTCATGTTATTTATCCCATCAACCTTTCTGTTTTTGTTCCTATATTTTACTCCCAAATTGTTTTGCTTCCTTTGCATCTGGTTGTTGATTTATCCTCATGCATTCTCCCTTTCATTATTTTGGGATATTGTGTTTTGTCTGTATTATTATTATTATTATTATTATTATTAAATCCAACCTAACTCTAAATATTGGTCTTTCTATATGTATTTATATATAAAACACAATTTGAATACATATATATTGATTTCACAACCTGGCTTCACTTCAGAATAATGAGAAATTCTGTCATTGTGGTTATGTGAACTATTTTAAAAACTCAAATGTTTGTTGACTACACTATCTAATTTCTTCTTTCTTCCCACCTCTCATTAAGACTTTCTATACTTTTGTTTTCTCTGTATCACTTGATGTTCTGTTAACCATTTTCAAAGTCTCTTTCCTTTCAATTTATTCCTTTTTTTCCTTCTTTTTACTTGAATTATTTGAAAAGATTTCAGCTGACTGATGCACACATGTTCTCAATTTGCCAACTTGTCTGATGCCAACATCTTGAATTCAGAGTAAAACAGAAATATTAATCTATATATAAATGAAGTATGCTTGTTAACAAAAAAGGGGGGGGGAATGAAAGCAAATAATTAAAAGGTAAAGGCAACTTGATTTTTTTTTTTTTTTTTTCCTTTTTCCTTTTTAGAAAAATCCTACTGCTATTCGTACACCTGAAGATGACAAAGGTAGAGAGACCCATGAACAGGATCATGTGGTCCACCTGGAGAAGTCACATGTGATCAGTCCATATATTTATAATATTTGTCGAGAAGCTCATGACAAAATATATGCTAGAGATGCAGATTTACGAATCCTATCTCGCTGTAAGTATTCTCTCTATTCATTTCTTGCAATAAAGAATTATTGATTGTTGATTGTTTTTAATTTAATTTTTATTTTTAAAACCTGTTAAACTTGACTTGGAAATTGCCCCTTTGTTGCATCCTGTTCATGCAAAGGAGTTAAGTTATGTTGTGTTTTTATATTTATTATTACATATATTCCTGGCCCAGTTGGCTGGGGCTGCAGAATACACTGACTGCATATCTGCAGAGGGGTAAGACTCCCCCAATGTGTGTCCTGGATATGACACTAAGCAATCTGATGGTGAGGTTCCAGTAATGCTAGAGCTTTGGGGAATGTGGAGTACCCCTTCATTGCCATTGCTCCCAAGTCCACTCTGGCCTGGAGTGGTAGCACCTGATAGGTTCCTATCTATGGGTCAAATAGAACTAAACTGTGTACTTATGCTAAACTGAATTGCTTGAAATAGAACTGTTTTGACATTTAACTGTGTGTAAACAAAAAACTATACTAAAGTGAATTGTTTGAAACTTTTATGAAAATGACTTACCTTGGCGTTAAATGACCCGAAAAAGGTTGATACACTGTAAATCAAACCAACCAACCAACTAACCAGGTCCACTCCAGCTCGGAATGGCTGCACCTGATAGGGTCCTATCTATGGGTCAAATTGAACTAAACTGTGTAGTTACGCTAAACTGAATTCTTTGAAATAGAACTGTGTGTAAACAAAAACGTTTACTTATACTAAACTCATATCAAAATGACTTAATTTAGCATTAAATGACCGAAAAGAGGTAATATGCCATAAAAGAAAACTAACCATCCAACCAACCATTACCTTGAGCTGCATGTCTGCAGACTGGTACGAATGTCCTGGATATGACACTAAACCATCTGATGGTGAGGCTCTATTTCTGGTACTTTGTGAATGTGAATTACCTCTTCCTTGTCATTACTCCCAGGATCATTTTGATCCAGATTGGTAATACATATTAGGGTCTCATATATAGGTCAAATAAAACTATTTGGTCATTTACTAGACTTTAAACAAATTATTACTATTAAATTAGATAGGAATACTTCTATAAATTGCATTGCTTGGAATGATTTAACCATGTGTATACAAATGGCTCATTTAAAAAATGTTACCTTCAAACGATTTGTCAAACCATCTGCAGACCAGGAAAGGGTGGACTCTACCAGGCTTTTCGGGCCTAGGATACGCTACATGAGACATGCACTCACAACCAAACCTGGTTATAGGAACTATGAATGAATAATCAATGTTTATTGAACAACTAATTGACTTTTGTAATTTTTATGTTTATTCAATTCATCTTCAGTAACTTGTTTTGCTTTTTCATAAAATTGATAAATTTAAAGAATGATAATGAAATCTATAATAAAAAAAATCCCAGTAAAAATGGACTAGAACAAAAAAACTTAACCAGCACACATTTAAGCATAAACTAGCATCCATAAACTTTTTAAGACATTATTCAGGAACAAGAGATAGCTCCTCATTGTTGTGTAATGATTAGAGAGTCAATCTAGCAAAATATTATAACTGAGTCATGAGTTTGATCCTCACTAGGTGTCTGATGCTTGTAGCTTTACTAAGCTAAGCTTAGTAAATATCTTCAGAAACAAAGGAAGTTTAGAAATGTCCAAAATAAATTGCTAATATTTTATAACTTTCAGACTAATACCATTGGGAAAGCTAAGAATCCCTTTATTTCCTCAGGCATGGGTTAAATAGTATCACCACTGTTCTACTTGGATGGCTTTGGCATTAAATAACCCACAAAGGTTGATATGCAATTAAACAAAGAACCCAAACCAAACCAGATTAAAGGACGTAGGTTTGAGCTTATCATTAGCACAGCACCTGTCAAAAATGACAGGCTTATTTGATGAATGATTCTACTTGGGATCAGAGTGTCTGTGTACTCTGCTTAATATTTCCAATTTACAGTCCGCAATACCATTGAGGCCATTTGGGTGGGGGGTAATACAATGCTTTCATGTTATTGAGAGATAAATATAACTTTGATGATTGGAATAAACTGTAGTTTTATTTTTATCTGCAAAAGAAAGATTTCAATGAGCTGTATTTAATGATATAACAGGTTTAAACTAGCAGTCAAAACTTACTGAGTAAAACACAAGATAAGCTTCAGTGGTTTTGCAGACTGTTAATTTTGCTATGTTGCATAAGCAGCAGTCTGCTGACAGAGTAGGTATGTCACTTGTCTGCTTACTTTCTAGTTGGATGTTTAAATCAGGACAAGATTCACTTAATTTTAATTTTTATATATCTTTTTGTAAAAATTACAAGCAAGCAACCAACCAAATATTTAGAAAAAGTTACTGTTCATTAAATGATTTCATTAAGCTCTCTTTTTCCACACTTGAGACCCAAATTAGTGAAAGAACAAGGTTTAATTATGTTATTATTACAGTTAACACTCTGTCTTTGGCTGCATTTGGGACCCAGATTATCAAAATAGTTGACTAATTTATTATCACTATTGATGCTACAGACGACTCTATCCATTTTACTGAACCAGATGGTTGAAAGAGAGTTTACTTTATTATTATTATTAATGCTATACACAACCCTTTCCTTTTTACTGCACATGGGACCCAGATTGTTGAAATAGAGTGGCTTGACCATATTCATTAATCTTTATATGAATTATAATTAAAAATGTATTTCTGCTTTTATTTTTCAGCCCTTGGCAAGGACTATAACACATTGAGGTCTTCAACTACACAGTATATCCCATCCAAATATTCCCACTGCCGGGACATTACTGACTTGAGCAAACCTTGTTGTTGCCAGTATGAGATCTGTGTGGGTTGGTACCCTTGTGGCCTCAAATACTGTCGCGGTAGGGACTCTCTTGGACATATAGTCAACTACCGATGTGGTATCAAGACATGCCGTAAATGCCGCATCTTTGAATATTATGCAGTGCAGAAAGCCAACTGTATGTGGGACTATTAATCCCCTCCCCATAAAAAATGACAGTACAGAGAGTGGCTTGCAGCTGTCAAAATACCACCACCACCACCAGCCATTATTGCTGCTGCTACTACTACTACAATTATTACAAGTACCAGTGCTGCCCCTGTCTGCTGATGTCTATCCCTTTCATTCTGGTCATAGTGCCTTGCTCTTTCAGGTGGGAAAATCCACCCAAACTCCTTCTTTTATGTTTATTTTACATATTTCCTCCCACCGACATGGAAGATATAAAACAGGGATTGAGGCTGTCTGATTATTATTATTTTCTTTATATATATATATATATATATATATATATAGTAGTACATAATTAAAACAAACTGATTTTTAATAATGGTAAGAGGTGTACTGGTAACCTAGTGCTTATGGTGTCAGCAAACAATGCTAATTGAACATTTCTGATCCTGTGATTGGTTACTAGTGTTATTTAATGCTGATACCTCTGGGGAAAAGCATGAGCCTCTAAAACTTCTCGTCATCCCCAGGATTTACTTTGGCTTTGGGATGGTTTCTGTTAAAAAAAATACAAAATGTTTGTTTTGTTTTTTTTTCTTTTTCCAAACAGGAAACATTGGTGAGTTAACTCCCTTTGTTAGTCTTTGTTTCTTAACTTGTTTTATAACTTAAATTGTTTGGTTTTTATTGGGGCGCAGAGGGGGGGAAGAAAAATCTTTTATATATTTTTGTCATTTTTATACTCTTTTGAAATAAAAGCCTTTTTTTTTTTTTCTTTTTTTTTTTTTCAAATCATATCTTATAAGATGTTTTATGGTTGGACAAAGTAGTTCATTACACACCTCAGGTGATGTAATGGTTAGCAAGCTAGACTAGCAAACCATTACTAAGAAGTTTGAGTCTTATTGGGTACCCCATAGATCTGGCTTAATGCCACAACTAAACAAAGCTGTTCATTATTATGTATTAATGATATTACACAAAATTAAAACTGAATTTTATTGACTAACTATAGCACTTGGTGTTGCTCAGGTAAAAATAATAAAAATTTAAAGTGAAAAAAAAAAGGACTAAGAGGTCAGAATTGATATAATCTGCTTCCTCATCCTTTGTCAGGTCTAGAAATATTTTTGTATTCCTTAGCAAACTCATCGCTTTTGGTTAGAAATAGTGGTTCCAACCACAGAATTATTTGTAATGACCTCCAGTGACCTCAGAGGTCAGCACCACCTATCTCTTGTTGATCTTAATGTCAAGTTACTCTTATAGACTATTTTTTTCCCCCCAGTATCCAAAGCTGAGGAAGCCCAGATGTGTATGCAAACCAAAAGGTTGTATCTTTTATATATTGTAAAGAAAATTCTCAAATAGTCAGAATGAATGCACAAACAATCTAGTTAGAGACATAAAAGCTTAAATGGTCTTTTTTTACTGACTAGTATTCTTGAAATGCTCAATTAAGAAATATATTTTTATTTTCACTTAAAGGCTGCCTTTGTTAGCCATTAAACCCAGGATCAAGTCATGTCCTATTTACAGAATTTATATTGTAAATAAATGAAGCATGAAGTTCTTTATAATTTATAAATAATAGCTCTCTTGAGGAATGATAATTAAAAGAAAAATTAAATACTC